>VDFB02329232.1:217303-279242 GCA_007258455.2 Sequoia sempervirens | reverse complement strand
CGGCTTCAAAATGACCATTCTTGCACCAACAAATAGATCAAGGATTTTGGCAATTCTAAAACAAGGGTTTTAATTCGTACCTTTTGCTTGTGGAGATTGACCCATATGGTGAGAGTCCCTTTTCAGATCCATCTTGTCAGAGCCAACCACGTGATACTGGTGTTTCTCCAATACCCACATTTATATCCCAGTTGGAAATACTATTGGCTTTAGAGTGTTACTGGTTGAGTCATTCCCTTGGGTGAGTACTTTTTCCCCAAGGTAGACCCTCTAAGATAGAAAAAAGCAAGCAAACATATTCATAGTTTGATCAACCTTTGTTTAGAAACAAAGGGAGAACACATGCAATAGGTTTACTTACACTCGTAAAGTGTTTTGTTCAATTTTTAAACCCAAATTGAAGTGGAGGTGATTACTTTATCTCAACCTAAGATCACAAAAAAGGCCTTTTGATTCTCAAGATCACTATAAAGCGCGAGAGAAGCGCATACGTCCTTTTCAATGATATTAGTTTAAGTAAGCATTCAAAAAACAAAGTTGCACATGTTCATTTTAAATCCACAAAGCAATGATTTCGATTCATTTTAGAGCACCAAAGTGAGATATGAGAGTTGCCTTATTTAATTTGTTAACCTCAAATGAAATCTAGTAAATTTGCTAGCAATGACAATTGAAAGCTTTTGATGTGTTCGTTTTAAATCCAAAAACCAAAGATGAGTTAGCCTAAAACATAAAATTAAGGAATAAGTTGGAATCTCCAAGCATTAAAAAATGCTTTTGAATTTCAATTTTGATGTTCAATTTATTGCCAAGTTCCTTCGAAGATCTCTTGCAAGCTCCTTGTGCAACGAAATGCTCCTCACTTTTCCTTCCTTTGCACCTTCCTCATTTTCCTATTCCATATTGGATTGGTGTCAATTGTGTAAATGACCCTTTCCCAATCCTTGCTAAAACTCAAATGATGCAATGCCTTGAAGATGGAGTAAATTGGACAAAATCAGTTCTCAATTGAAGAGAGTGACTCTGCATGAGATTGTAGATGCTAAGATGAAGAATAACCCTTCCATTTATAGAACATTTTGATGAGAGAAATATCCAAATCGATGAATGTGGGACAAAGATTTAGCCAATGAGATGAAGCCACTTGTCACATTGTGAGTGGTTGAGGAATGTGCAAGTTTTGGTCAATGTGCCAAAGAGGGGGAGATTCAAATTTGAATTTGAGAGTTAAATGCTAAGTGGGGGACATGTAAGAGAGAAGTTATTGCCATGTTGGAAGGGACAAGTCAAATTTCCTTCATATTCAAACTTGAGAAATATTCTCAAAAGATGCCTTGTTGAGAGAAAATGATGCTTTTATAAATGAATTAAAATGCTTTATTGGTGCAAGTGGGAAAAGCTAGAGGATGTGATGGGTGGTTAGAGTAGTTTAATCAGGATTAGATTAACTTAGATGATGATTAGGGGTTTTGACCTATTTGACTTAAATATTTTGATTTATTTAAATCAAGAGGGAGAAATATGAATTTTGAGATTTAATTAAATAAGGTTTGGTTTAATTAATTAAAAGGATGATGCAAGATGAAGGTTAATTAATTTGAGGAATATGAATCTAGGAGATGATTTATGAAAGATGAAATGTTAGGATTTAATTTATTTATTTAGATGAGGTAATGATGAAGTGTATTTATTTAATTGAAGGATGAAATGTTAGATTTGATTAAATGAAGGTTATTTAATTAAACTAGTGGATTGAAATGTATGCATATTTTGCGTGTCTACATACATATGGCACCAGAGACTTGGCCACATCGGTGAGAAGGGTCTCAAAAATTTGAAATATAAGAGCCTTGTAGAAGGCCTTGAAGATTGCAATCTTGATTTTGACTTCTGCGAACATTGTATCTTTGGTAAACAAAACCATGTGCAATTTTTTAAAAGTTCTCATAAGTCTTATGGGGTTTTGGACTATGTGCATTCTAATGTTTATGGCCTTGTGAATGTTCCTTCATTAGGAAAATCTATATATTTTGTTTCTTTCATAGATGATTACAGTAGAAGGACATTTATTTATTTTCTTAGAAGTAAATCTGAAGTCTTCAGTCGGTTTAAGGAGTTTAAAAAGCCTTGGTAGAAAATCAGACTAGTATAAAGATAAAGTGTTTGAGGACTGACAATGGTGGTGACTTTTGTTTCACAGAATTTGATAAGTTTTGTAAAGAACATGGGATTGAAAGGAATAAAACAACTCCATATACCCCTCAACAAAATGGAGTTGCAGAGAGGATGAATAGGACGTTGATGGAGAGGGCTAGGATTATGTTGAGTGGTGTTGGCCTTAAGTAGAAGCTCTGGGCTAAAGCTGTTTCCACTACATGTTATCTGGTAAATAGATCTCCTACATTAGCTCTTGTTGATAAGACACCTATGGAGGCATGGTCGGGAAAGAAGCCTTCATTGAGACATCTTCATTTGTTTGGTTGCGAGGCATATGCTCATGTGCCAAGGGAGAAAAGGTCAAAGTTGGAAAACAAGGTTGTCAAGTGTATCTTCATCGGATATGGTATTGGTGTGAAAGGGTACAAGCTTTGAGATCTAGTGGCCAAAAAGGTTCTCTACAGTCGAAGTGTTATCTTTAGAGAGATGAAACCTTCTTCCTCTATTTTGCAACCTATAGAAGAATGAAAGAAGGAAGACGTGGTTCAACTTCCTCTTGACTCAAAGAAAGTTGAACCTAAAGCCTAGAATGAACCTGATGATGAGGAGAACTTGAGAAGCCCAAAAAGTTCAGAAGAAGAAGAACCTCAACCTCAGCCAGTGAGGAGCTCTACACATGAGAAGCGACAACTAGATAGATATGGATATTCACCAGAGAGGTTTGGATATTCATTGGTGGATTAAAATTGTGTTTTTCTTTGATTTCTAACATTGATGAGCCAAGAACTATTAGAGAGGCTATGAGTATGGATGATGTAGATTCCTGGTTGAAAGCCATGGACGAAGAAATCGGTGCATTAAAGAAAAACAATACTTGGGATCTAGTACCATTGCCTGAAGGACGTAAACCTATTGGTTGTAAATGGGTGTTCAAGAAGAAATTGGATCATGATGGTAGTGTTCAAAAGCATAAGGCACGATTGGTCACAAAGGGGCATTCTCAGAAGGAGGGAATTGACTTTGGTGAGATTTTCTCTCTTGTAGTGAAGCTGACATCTATTCATTTTTTGTTATCACTTGCTACAACATATGATTTAGAGATTGATTAGATGGATGTGAAGATAGTGTTCCTTCATGGTGACTTGGAGGAAGAAATTTACATGTCACAGCCAGAGCACTTTGTGGTTAAATGTAAAGAAAATATGGTTTACAAGTTGAAAAAGTCTTTGTATGGTCTTAAGTAGTCTCCTAGAATGTGGTATCAAAAATTTGATGCCTATGTGTTGAGTTTGGGATTTCAGAGATCTAAATTTGACCATTGTGTGTATTTCAAAACTGAAAATGGTCGCATTCTAATTATCGCATTGTATGTAGATGATATGTTGTTTTTTGGGAATGGTAGTATGATTTCAGATTTGAAGCTCCAATTGTCAGCACAATTTGATATGAAAGATCTAGGCGCAGCAAGGTATATTCTAGGGATGGAGATAAAAAGAGATAGAGCTAATAAAAAGCTTTGGTTAAGCTAGAGCAAGTATGTGAATACGGCGTTGCATAGATTCAGCATGTCATCTTGCAGATCCTTGGTAGTTCATGTTTTGCATGGGACAAATTTATCAGTTGAGGATTGTCCAAAATATCCTATTGAGATTGAGGACATGACTAGAGTATCGTATGCAAGTGTTGTAGGCAACCTGATGTATGCTATGGTCTACATGAGACCAGACATTTCCCAAGTAGTGGGAGTCCTGAGTCAGTTTATGGGTAATCCTAGATGAGTGCATTAGGATGCGGTGAAGAGAGTGTTCATATATTTGCAAGGTACTTTTGAGTATTCCTTATGTTTTCATGGTTATCCTATTGGACCTCAACATTCAGTTTGTATTCGTGGGTTTGTGGATTCAGATTGGGGTGGTGATGTTGACAGTAGGAGATCCACCAGTGGATATGTTTTCACAATGTTTGGTGGTGTTATCAATTAGATGAGTAAGCAGCAAGCTATAGTCGCTTTGTCCACGATAGAAGCAAAGTATATGGCAACCACTCATGCTTGTAAGGAAGCCATTTGGCTTAAACAATTGTGTTTTGATATTGGTTTTGATGCTAGACAGATTACTATCTATTGTGATAGTCAAAGTACCATTAGCTTAGCTAAGAATCCTACTTTCCATGCCAGAACAAAGCACATTGATGTACAATTTCATTTTGTTTGTGATATGGTAGAAGATGGAAAGGTGAAGTTGGAAAAGGTTGATACTTTGGCGAATGTCGTAGATGCATTGACGAAGCCAATGAGCACTAAGAAGTTCAGATGGTGTGCCAGTTCCATGGGCCTTGGGGCCTTGAGCAGTTGATGTTGTAGACTCTTGATAGGTCTTCGACAAGTGGGAGAATGTTGGGATGAAGGTGTCTCAACCTTAGAGTCTCAACATGGTGAATTATTTTTTAATTAATTGTCGCATAATTATTTTTATCCTAAATTATTAGCTTCCTAAGTTGTCATTCATCTTTTTGGGACCTCTTTGTGAGGTGGCATCCTATATGGCAGGTGATGAGATGGCATAATCCTTAGTTTTTAGGAAGTTGGATCTCACTTGGAAGATACTATTTTTTGGGGGAGATGTTGACATATGTTTCCATTTTGGAGTGGAAATTGATTTGAAAATTTCCTTTGTTGACTAAAGAGTTTTGGTTTGCAAATTCTATTATGGATTGGAGTTGTATTTTAGCAGCTGACTTTTATGGTGGAGTTCATGTTTGTTAAGTGGTGTAAGGTAAAGAAAGCACCTATTCTTGGTTATTGTAGTTTCTATGTTGAACTTACATTGTATTTGGAAAGATGATTTTTATAGATGAGATAGGTGTTGTTGCTTTTGCAAGTTGCTATGTGCAATGTTTCATGGATTAGCAAGTTATTGTTTTTGACACAACTTACCTCTTGGGATTTGAAGTTGATTTTGGAAACTATGGGAGCCTTCCTTTTCATGTCGAGCTCTATTTATATGTTGGTGCCTTAGCACATTTTATGAGACAGGTTGAAGATTTTTTAGAGATGTTGTTATGCTGCCAAAATTATTCCAGAATCATGTAATAGTGTGAAAACTCCTTAAAAGCATAGCTCTGAGATTGTATTGTAACTATTGTTGTTGCTGATTAATACAATTGAGCTGAGTGTTTGGAGTGTGGTTTTTTCCTCGAAAGGGTTTTCCCACATATATGTTGTGTTATGAGTTTATTCTGTTTTGAATATTTGTTCATGTGTTTTTAGATGTGCATCTAAATCTGTAAATGTTAATTGCTTTAGAATTTTTTGTAACTCTCTCTTGATAGATTCAGTGTAGGAAATTGTTTCCGCCACCCGTGTTTCCTTTTAGAATAAATAGTTTAATATTCCTTATGATTTCCTATATTTTATCCTAATCATTCAATTTTTTTACCAATTTGTGTCTGTAGGAAATAAAAGTACAATTTAGCAAATTACATAAGCATGCACAACCTACTCACATTTTATCACTCAACAGAGAGGACTTGAGCATGTTCCAATAATTGTTATAGCATTTGTTGATTTAATGCCCAATATTTTCAACAACACTGAACAAATAGTTATGACTTTATAGTTGTTAGTGTTGATGATGACTACCCATATTTGAATGAAATGTATTCCTTAGATCTAAAAAGCAACAAATCATGTAATGTCACATCATCACACCAATAAAACACCTTTTAGTGCACAATTATTGGCCTCACTTTTTTTGGGGTCTTTTTGGACACCTCAACAAAATTATGCTGATGTGGCATCATATTTGGTGATGTGGCCTTGAAACCATAGTTATAAGTAGGGACTTGCCAAGTATGCTGCTGTAAAAAATTGGGAGTTATTTGAAATTTCCAAATAAGATTTTGAGAAAAGAAAAGTTAGGATGCTCAACTACTGAATCCTCTTCCCTAGTAACAATCACAAATAAGAGTATATGATTCCAATTTTGGCATGTAGATATAAAAAGACCCTGATATGGTAGAACTCCAAAATAAGTACAAGATTGCAGGGACAGATATATGAAAACTTTTCAGATTAATATGGAAAAAGTTTACAATGGTCTGCGAAGTCATGATGAGCCTCTTTAATAAAAGGCTAAAACTTTGTTACGAAAAATTTATAGCTTTGTTTGTTTACAGGAATTTATGTTTGAATTCCTAACATATTATATTTATGGGTAGTATTACAAAGCATATACTATTGTGAAATACTTGTACTAAACTGAACTATATGATTTGTGGCAAAATATATAACTATTTTTGGGATTAGATTTAATTGTGGTTCTTGTTATGCTAATTTTTGGCTTAACACACCTACTATTAACATTGAATTACTGACTATGTTCTTTATTCACATTTTGATATCATATTTAATTACAGTTCTTTTTAAAAAATATATTAAATGAATAGTATTAAAGTTGAATTGTCGATGTATATTGAATAAAAATATTTAAGGTGTCAAAGGGTTGTAGTTCAAGTTGAATACAATTGGTGAGGATGATAATATGGGATATAGAAGCCATCCATCAAGATTCAAATCCCTAGAGGCGTGTTTGACCCTTGGCTAACTTTGACGGATTGGATCCACCCACACGTGGCTGCTTAGGTAAAAGTGACTTGTGGCTTAGATGTATGCTACCTCATATTGTTGTAATCCACTACATAAAGACAAAGAATTCGATATCTATGTAATCCGACTTGTTTCCATCCAAAAAAAATATTCAAGATGATTTTTTTTGCCTCTAAATAATTCTATAAGATGTGAGAGGTTATTTTACTTAACAAGTTTATACCATAGAGGAATTAGATAGAAGAGTAGATCATGTAATATTTTATGTGCCTCTTAAAGTGAAGAATTTATGAACCAACTTCTATTTCATATTTTCACAAATTGGTACATAAATATCTAAATCTATCAAGCTTAACTTTTATTGTAGTAGCTTCTTCCACAATTCACTCTAATATATTATCCTTTCCTGAATCATTTTCTTATTTCCCCCAAAGCTTTCATGTGAAAAGAAAAATCTCATGTGGAAGGTGTTGCAAAAGAAACATTTTTTTTTCTATTAAGCATGTGTTGTGCATTTGAAAAGGAAATTATTAGAAAGAAAAAAAATATATTTTAGAATTGAAAGGAAGTATGATTGTGGAAATACTTCCTACATTAATTTATAAGGAGAGATAATGCAAAGAAGAAAAAATAACATTTTTTTATAATAAAATAGTAAAATTTATTAGCAAGTAACATGCAAAGACATGAGCTCACAAAAAACATGTAATTGATACAATATATTACATTGAAAAAACTATTTCAAAGAAAACCCCCCCTTCAAATCTCAAACCAATTCTATTATCAATAATACCAACATTTACAATACATCTCTAGGTTTAAGTCTTCACAAGATATCATACAAATCAATATAGTCCTAGAGATATTTTGACAACATAACATTATTTGTAAAACCATACAACAATACCTCCAAACTAAGCACTCAATATAGACAGGAAGAAAACCACAAACTATGAGTCATTTCTAAAACCATTTACTAAAAACTATTGGATAATTTAGGAGCCATATCTAGGAAAACATCTAACACCAAAACCAAGCACTACTAAACTTGGGCACTCAAAATAGTCATATCCTCCTTTTTTCAAACATGTTCCATTGTTTTATTCAACTCCACTATTAATTGTCTTTCATCATACTCTTTATTTTGGGGCAACTCTTACACACCTTACAAGTTGTCATAGTTGCATTTAACAACTTTCATGACACAAAATGAGTCTTATGATTGAAAAAGTACAAACTACAAATGACATATAGTACCACTCCAGCTAGAATTCCCTAACTATATGGGTGTACTAATAAATAAATATAAAATTAATGTGTAATTTCAAATATTGAGATTGTAAGGCATATGCCACCCATCCCAACAAGCACAAGTTACAAAATAATGGCCCCCAAAATATTTACTTTTAAAGGTCAAAGTGGTTGGAAATATTATAAATGAAAAGGAATTGGGTCAAGGACTAGCTTATGATCCATGGGTTGCTCAAGTTGTGAACTTGATAATTTTATCAAGGAGCTTGAATCATTGTAAAAAGAAAAAAAAATCAATATGACAAAATTTGATACAAGTATATAGTAGAATCTATATATATTATATGGGTGTTAAAGGATCATAATTGTGAAGTAGAGAAGTTACCATGGGAAACCCAAAAGAATTGAAGGCAAAGATAACGATGAAAAAAATGACAATAAAATTTAGTGAAAATAATAAACAAAGTGTAGTATCTTTGGAAGAATTATTAAATAATTATTATTTATGCTTTATATTAATTTTACTAAATTTTGGACTATTATCACTAGATGATAAAATAAATGTTTATATCTAGATTTCATCATCTAATAATAAACATTGTTATACCTTATTAATTGATCATTTTCTTGGTTGATTCTTAATTGGTTATTGTTGAGATTCGTAAGTGATTTATATGTTTTTAATTAAGGTAAAAAGCATGTTTTGAAAGTTCCCAAACCCTGTTACAATTTAATGCCAATAGGTAAAGGAGATGGGCCCCATGAGATGTGGACTTACAAAAAATCCTAAAAGCCAACATGAACAACAATCAATAGGAGAAACAATAAAAAATTAGTAGAGACACAAGAAAAAGAGAGAGAAACTTGAACAAAACCTCAACCTATTTAAGATCAACGATCTTCTTAAGCCTCAAATTTGCATACCACTTTTTGGTTAAGAAATTAACTTGGTCCTCAAATGAGCTTTCTATAACATCATCTTGGACACTTCAATGATACTAGGTAAGTAGGGTTATATGCTTTAACCCTAGTCTTGTTGGTTGACCCATCTCTAGTTGTCTTTCTTTTCCTCTTTTGTAGTTCATTTTGGAGAACAAATAGGTTGGTAGTATAATTATTAATTTAATTTTTGGTGAGCTCCATAATTTTGGTAAGGTTGCTCTTCAAATAGTTGTGGTTTTTTAGCATAATCATCCTTTGATCGAAAAAATATATATGTCATTATTTTTCTTAGATATTGCTAATAATCTTTTCTATCATTTATTGTATTATTTTGGGACTAACATATTTTTGAATCTTCAATTTTGTGAGGTCATGCCCCTAATGTATGGAGTGCATCATGGGGTACACGATGCACAATTTTGTAGAAATGTGGTTCAAAAAGGAGGATAAGTGCAACATTGGCCAATTTGTATGTTGAACTATGGTAAATGTAGTATTTTTGAGTCATCATAGTGGTAATCATTTTACATTATTGACACATGTCCATTGTATTGAGTTTATTTTATTTGGTTTCTTGTTTTCCATGTTGTGATAAGTCATACCATTTATTTTGGTCCTAAGTCATCTTCCATTTTTATTTCACTTATGAATGGGTCATTTTGACCATTGTTGAGTCTTACCTTAGGATACTTGAGAAATGTTAATTGATTGACCATTTCAAATGTAAGTCTTCCCCTTGCTTCCAACAATGAAAAATGAATGAATGTAAAAAAATACATTGACATCCTTATTCATGGCTTCACTATTGTTCAATGGAGCTATACTAGAAGGGAAGGATATCAGGTTGCAAAGTTTTTGGCTAAATCATTTTCCAATTGGAATGATATCAATATTGATATTGAAAGTGATAAGGATTGTCCTATATGGGATTTGAACAATGCTTTTAGATATTTTGTGAATGTTGACTATAATAACTTTCTGATTTCTAGATTTGTAGAGGGATGCTTCGTGTTGGAGTTATAGTTCTTGTGTCTTTCTTACAACATTTGTTATTTCATTTGTTAATTATATTTTCTTTTGGTTCACTTTTTTTAACATAAAGAAAAATATTACTTATGATACTCATGATATGAATAATCTTTATGGTTGTAAGGACTTATACCTTAGCTATGGAGATTGGATGGTTCCTGGTCTTGTTTTGATTATCTATCTTCAATCCATTTGGACTTTTAGGATTTTTTGGAATTGGTGTGCCAAGAGTCTTTCTAAGACTCAAAGGCCCACTTTGTAATTTGTTTCTATTTTAATATATTTTTTACCTTTATCTTAAAACTTAATACTAAGTGTACTATTTAAAAATGTGTTGTGTAGCTTACCTCATAACCCAAATTATTGAATTTGTTAATAATTGAATATATCTAATGATAGTAAAAAGTTCATTTAGCATAGTATAAATTATGGAAATGGTTTTCTCTTTAAAATCATTGGTGGGAAAAAAAACCATGGTCATTGGTAATAAAACACCCCTCTCAATTATTTATTGGAATTAATGGATCTTTACTCTAGTTGAGTACTATTAAAAGAAATCATTTTATTGTTAAATTAGAAAACCTAATGCGAGGATGTGGAAAGTGGTTTGTTGAGGGTGAAGTCCTATTAGCAACCCATTTACCATGAGAGAAGCCTTTCTCATCATTTCATTAAGGTTAAGTGCTTGCTTAGCTATGTTCTTGAATATTTTTTGGGGCAGCAAGTGCGAGTGGACTGCAATGGATTAATAGTTTACTTATTACTTTTATTGGGATAATAGAAAATAAATGAAAAAGTACTTTTCTTTATTTATTTATTTTGTTTTACATAGAAGGATTGGTTGGAATTTGCTTGAAGATTTGGATGGTCTAGAGTGTTGGTTAACTCTACAAAAATCAATCAAGGGTTCATTATGCATTCTATCCAAGGCCATATCACTACATGGGTAAATAAGGGCTATTAGTTAATCATAATAAGTCTTATTGATTATCAACTACAACTAAATTTTACATAATAAATAGTGGTTTAAGATTCCAAAGATTAGTTTTAAACTTGTAGACTATGGGTTTTCCTCTTAAACAATGGTTTTGAGCATAGAAATGGTGGGTTTTCCTTAAAGATAATGATTTTGAGCTAAAAATTCATGGTTTTGAAGATTTGAGGGTGGTTTGGGGTAAAAAAAAAATGGTTTAGGATAATTTGAGGGCAGTTTGGGGTCAAAATTGGTGGTTTTTAGGTATTTGAGGGCAATTTGGGATCAAAATTGGTAGTTTTTATATATTTGAGGGTAGTTTTCTATAAATAAAGTGGTTTTTAACCAAAAACAATGGTTTTATGGGAAAAGCATGGTTTTGACATAAAAGAGGGCTATTTTGGAGAATAAATGATGATTTTGATTGATACAAAGTGGTTTTGGTTGCTATAGGGTGGTTTCCTGCTAAAACCTATGGTTTTTGATACTAAAAGATTATTTTCATGTATATACTACAAACAAAAATGTTAGAAAAGTACATATAACAAAAATATGTATTAAAATTTAAAAATAATAATTTTTTTTCAAGCCTCGTAGAAATCCCTACAATTTGCAACATATATGCACTTACAAACAACAACAAATAGAAAAGAAGGTTAGTATTTACGTCAGGTTCACCATAATGTAAACAACAAAATTTAAAAGCTAGAAGTCAAACAAACTTGAAAATAATAAAATCAAATCAAATTCTAAGCTAACTTGTAAACTCCACTACAAAACTCAAAATAATTCAAATGATGTTGATTTACCTTGAAGGTATGTGGATGCAATCTCAACATAACAATAATAAAAATATGAGCGATGGATTCAATATAATGGACTTGCTTAGATATATGATGGATTTGAAATGATGAAAAGAAGATTGTATTTATAGACTTAGGAGATGAGGATGAGGATGAGAACCTAAGTTAATTAGAAAATAAGCGAAGTCAACTCAACTAGAAAGGGAAAATTACATTTTGAGTCATGGGAGGATAAAAAATTATGGATAAATGTGCACACAAAGTTTCTTTTTATAGATTTTGTTGAATAAGGGAAGAAGAATTTTCTCAAATGGAAGAAGAATTAGCTTGATGGAAGGAAGAGTTGATTGGAGCAATAGATATAGAAATTTTAAGTTTCCTAATGAAGACTAAGTTAACATATTAGTGATGATGGAGTTGGCTGAAGAGAAAAAAATAGAAATTGATTGGATAATTATTAGCTCATATTTAATTAAATAATATAAATATTATTCAATTAAGTGGATAAAGTGGAAAATAAAAGATAATTAATAAATGGAATTGATTATTAATTAGTTAATAAATGATAATTAGGATGAAATTAATGATTAATATATGATGTTAATATAAAATAATATCGACTATTAGGAGAGTAAGTTTAGTGTCTATAACTACCATCGAAAATGTAGCAGTAAAAAATTTTCTATATTGAACTAAATCTATGAGCTATTTGCAAAATGATCCAAAAGGATTGCCTTCCAAAAGAGAACCTAAGTAGGATATTAAATTAGTGCTAAGGTACCATCTACTATCCTTCATCTCTTTTTTGAAGGTACACCAAATGGTTAGAATAATAGAGGAACACATTCAACACTAACAGGAGGTACTCTTTAGTCATAAGGGAACAATGCAAAGACAAAAAATGAAGGAACAAGCTCACTGATACAAAATTTTAACACAAATAATTCTACCTAATATAGATGTAGAGGAAAGTCCTATCTAAGAGCTTGATTTAATTGTCTAGACATACGCAAAGGAGTTGAGGACTAAAACACTTATATTATGAAAGAATTTTCTAGTCAAAGATGTCACATGGGATAATGAAGATTTTTTATAGAAGTATCCTCAATTGATCAACACTAAGGAAAATAACTTGTGTGAAGGAGGGAACATGCTACACCTTTTATCTTATAGCGTATATAGGGATATGATTCTTTAGCTTGTGGCTACCATTATTTTTAATTAATTTATACGATCATCAATATAATCTTATATAACTATTTACGTTTATGATCATCATATCGGGGATCAAGTGCTCTTATCAAAGTCTTTTTGTGGTTTTTCCCCTTGAAGTGACTTATTATTCTCAAGTATTTTTAGCATTTTTCTTGAAGTAATCTTCTCTTGTGTAAGTTATTTCATTATACCTTATACCATATTTTTTTATCTAAGAAAATGTATCAATATAATTTAGTGAATGAGTAATAAGGATTTTTCTTTGCAAGTGTTCAAACATCAAATAATAAATCAAAAAATATGCACAAGAATAATTCATGTTAGTTATGTGAGCAAAAAAAATTGGTAGGAAATGATGTATCTAGAAATGCAACAAAAATCTAATAATAAATTTTTAACATTAAAAATATCAAAATCTCTATCTCATTCTTCAACCACTAAAAATATTACATAAAATTATTTCTTTTAAAAGGAAAATTTTCACTCACCCACTCACTAGCATAATTAAGATGTGACCCAAAATTACTCAAACTAAAAATTATCTAGAACATCCGAAATTGTTAAATTTAACAAAATTCTATTTTTAACAATTTTACTTTAAATAGAAAACGACATATTAACTATTCCCTATTTTTTAATATCTGAAAGTGACTTAAAACCTAAGTTCACATTCATATATAATTCATAAATGTAAACTTAAAAAGAAAAACATTAATTTGGAGGCTTTAGATAGTTGAATTAGACCCCAAAAAATCTAAGAAAAAGTTATAGAGAAACATTAAAAGATCTTCATGTAAAAAATGAATTGTATCATTAAAGACCCTTGAAAGTTATACTCTCACATAAAGAAACAATAATAACACCTTACTAAATTAAATCTTAGTTAAGAAGACCAATATAAATTATAAAAGACCCTTGAAAGTTATACTCTCACATCAAGAAACAATAATAACACCTTACTAAATTAAATCTTAGTTAAGAAGACCAATATAAATTATAAAAGATATTTTTTAAGCTAATACAAAAATAGAAAAATATGGTGTATTTTAATAGATTAATAACACCTAACTTAAAAAAGGAACTGACATAGTTTTGATTTTTTCCACTCTTTTACTTTTGTATCACAATTAAGAATATTTAATAAAGTTATGTTGTGTAAATATATTATTTATTTTAGTTGTAAATATTTATGACCTCTTAAATAAAGTCTTTTAGTTTTTAGAGAGAACACAACTCTACTACGAACTTTCTAAAAAATCTTAGCTTTTCCTGTTAGTGTTTCATGTTGTGGATGAAGTCTAAATGCACCTAAAATTGGTAGCCAAGAAAGTTGGGGATGTTTCTAACCTAGAAACAATAGATAAAATGGAGAAAAATAAATGCCTTTATGAGGAGAATAAATTGGTTAAAGTTGTAAGTTTTGATGATGTAGCGATGGATTTAAATACAACAAAAATGGACAAAGAGTTGGATGAATTGATGTCAGAAGACCAACCACACGCCAAAATGGGTAAAACCTTAGAAATACAACTTCTTGATGATGTTATTGATGTTATTTCTAAATGTTAAAATACAATTTTTATCTTGTTCTTCATAAGAGGCATCCCTTCTAAAGCAAAGTTTTAGAAATGGGCTCATTTGAACTGGGAAAATTGAGGTTGAGAGATTTAAGCCTTAAGAGGCTTTGGTAAAGGGTATGTTTCATGTATGTTTAAATCCACAAACCATGTGTGGATGATGAAAATATGAATCACAAATAGTAACAATGAAATGAAAGTACAAAATTCACACTTTGAAAATCACCTAATGAAACTCAAGATCTTGGCTCAGAAATGAATAATAAACAAAGTTGTCTTAGCAAAGACATTGATTTGTTCCATTGTGAGTTTGTCTTCAAAGTAATAATAACCATGAAATAACAATATTGATATGATGTAATGATAATGATAAAATACTCAAAGATAAATGATACCTAGTGCTTGATATTGATAAAAGATAAATGATACCTAGTGCTTGATATTGATAAAAGATAATTTGATAATGCTTGATAATGATAGCCTGACAGTGCTCTTGATAGTAATCATGATCTAGGAGATATAAATGAATGAAGGCTTTGTATTTATATGCTTCACTTGATATTTGATCAATGGCGGAGATTAATTGGAAAGATCAATGGATAGAAAAATTCAAGATAGGGTAGGAGCTAAATTTGATTTTTTTATGGAGGGAAAGTTAAAAGAATATGTGCCTTTTTTATAGGGAAAGATTTAATTTAAATAAATTATTTTTAATTTATTTAAAAGAAGAGTGTTAGCTAATTAAAGAATTCTTTAAAATTATTTAATTATAGTGCACTAAAAGATAATTTGAGTTTGATTTTAATTAATGTTGGAGGGAAAATGATAAGTGATGAATTAATTAAATAATTAAATGAATATGGATATGATAAAAAGATTAAGAAAATTAAATAATTAAAAATTATTTAATTACTTTGGATGAAAAAGGAAAAATATTAGCTTAATTAAATAATTAAAAAATATTAATTAATTAAATGCATTAATGATTTTTAGTTGTCTACACCATGCTCAAGTCATTTTACAATATGACACTTGGGTTAGTTGTAGGAAAATTTGTTAACTACAAGCATGAAATTTTAACTTTCATCATGAAGGACCATCTCACTCACATTATCCCATGTGGGTTGAATTGCCATTCCATTTTATATTTAGACCCTTTTAAAGGATCTTGTGGCTTAATTGGGTAGAGTTATCTGGTGCAAGCATAATTCTAACAATTTTTTAAGTTTAAGGGTTCACCGAAGGGCTTGTGTGGAAGTAGACCTGAATAGATCATTGCTTGAGAACTTTAAACTTGTTGGCCCAGGTTTCGAACTAGATTAGCCTATAGTTTATTTGAATAAGTCAAATGTATGTTTTTATTGCTAAAAAGGTCATTTGATTTGTGATTTTCTTATCAGAAGGAAAAAATGGTCCAATGACCTCCAATTTCTCATTTTTCTAGTGATCACTCCCTTCATTATTGCTCACCTATCACTAATAATATCCATCTTTCCTCACCCACTCTTTGCATCCCTTTTTATGTATCTATTGAATCCACCTATTATTATAATACATGGTTATGTTGGATTGGTGGAGATAGGTTAGGAAGAGGAAAGAGCCACCTATACCTTCCCCCATTCCTATCTCCCCCTCTTCACCCCGTGAACACCCTCCCTCATCTTCTCCTTCCTCAATGCCATATTCATGAGCCTATTTCCCATCTCTATAATTCCTCTCCTTAGCCATGTTCTAGTGACTCCTCTACCCCTTCTTCTCACTCCCATCATAGATCCAAACTCCTTTGTCCTCAAAGATTGTGAGTTCAAGGAGCAAAAACTTTCACTTGTTAGCAACTTCAACATGCTAACTTTGAATGATGATTCTTCTAATCCTCATCATCAGTGTTACCCCAAGTTTCCAAGATGGGGACAGCAGGGGACGGTGGGAGGAGTCCCCAAGTTTCCAATTTTTGAGGCCAAATTCGGGGACAACGAGGGACAACTATATAAAATATAGATTTTTTTAAAAATATATAAGAAATTTTTAAATATTCATATGAAAAAATGGATAAAGCATGCATAATATACATTATCAAACCTTAACATATAACGTTTGTGTTCAACATTCTTTGTCAATACTCAATACACATTGAAAATTCAAAATTAACATACATGAATCATAATACAACCTCCAAGTTATAATTTATAAACTTATATCAAATTACATAAGGTTATTTCCAACTCTCAAATTGGGAAAACATTTGTGATTATAGTGAAGATTGTTTCACCTAGGTTATTGATTTCTTGGCACAAAAAAATAATGAATAGTTAAGGAGTTTAAAGGTGGAATTATTGTAGTTTGGTGGGAGTGTGGACTACTGGAAGTAAATTCAATGCTGGTGTATTGTCTGATATGGATTTGAGCAGTTAAATGTGGGGAAAATTGTTTCACTCAAGGAATTTTGGGCATCAAATCGCCTTAATATTCAACCTATTTCCAATTGTGAAGAATTGTTTTAAAAAAGGTCAAAATTCTAAGTCTTTGTCTCTAAAACCTGTTGGTGAACAGTAAGCAAGTGAATTCAAGATTACACACTTCTAGAATTTTTATTTTTTATTTTTATATATCTCTAATAGAGCATCAAAGATTTATCTTACAGTGAGTGTTCCAAATATTGTGAAAGATATATGAAAATAATTTAAATGAAAAACTCATAAACTAGAAAACTAAAAACTATTATATATATATATATATAAATTTTAAAACATGTTTTGACGTGGGAAACGACTGGGGGACGATCGGGGGATGGCTTAGGTGTTCCCTAGTTGTCCTCGGGATAGTCAGTCGTCCCCCTTTCCCTTTGACCGTCCCCCCATTTTAGAAATGCCCCCCATGAATTTGCAAAAAAAGGGGATGCCAAGGGACTGTCCCCAGCCATCCCCTTGTACTTAGGATGTCCTGGGGATAGGGACGGGGCATTTTAGGGGGAGACGCATTCCTAGGTTTCCCTGCTCATCATGAATTTTAAACTCCTTTCTTGGAATGTTAGAGGAATTTATCTCCCTCATTGTAAGTGTAAAGTAAAATAGGTGGTTATAAAATGGAAACTCGATGTATTATTCCTCCAAGGGTTCAAATTCAATAACATTAGACTTGAGGCATCTTTAAGCAATATTTGGAGAGATGCCACCTTTTTGCATACATCTCATTTAGATGGAAAGGGTGGTGTTATTATTGGAATTTCATTATGGGTTTCAAAGTATGTCATTGAAAAGGGTGAATACCCTTCCCATAGTTGTATTTGGGTTCTTACCATTATCAATGGATAACTCATTTGATTTTGTTTGATTTATGCTTCCAATTTTACTAGAGAAAGAATTCAACTTTGGGATTGGATGGCCAATAACTTACCCAATGCATATTGGACCTTAGGTGGTGACTTTAATGTGGTAGAACATATTCAAGACTATAGTGATCTAAATAGTCAAATCTCAACATGGATGAATTTAATAGTTGGTTGTTTTATTGAAAATCTTTATGAGTGATTGATTCTATTCATGACAATTTTTCTATCCAATTTAAAAATTGGTTTACTTGGTCCAATGTTAAATGGGAGGAAACATAAAATTGAGTAGGTTGGACATATTTTATACTTCTCCCACTCTGTCACTAGTCCATGATTTCTTAGGTTTGTGTGTTCCAATGGACCATTCTACTACCCTTTTAGATTATTATCCCATCATTTGTGCAACATTTGCTTGTCCAAAATTATAAATATTGGCAATTCTCTCCCCTTTAAATTTAATGTTTCTCAATTAAAAAATTGAATTTATTTGGTTACACTTGAGAGAATTTGGAATTCTTTACCTAAACCTAATGAAGGATGTTGGTGTAAATAGGTATTTTAACTAATTAGTCCACTAGTAAGTCCTATTCACATGTTAAGTTTACTTATGTCTTAGGAAATCTTTCTAAAAGTATTAGGTGCCATGTGATCTTATCTTATCTTGTCATGGTATTTAATACTTGTGTCCTAGGTCATCTAATAATCGTTAAGGTAATTGTCTTATTGTACAAGATTAAGACACGTGTCATGATCTTGTCTAATTAGCATATGTACATTTCATATTCAATCAATCAATCTTGTATCATTAATCATAGTAAGATATTCTTTCCAATTCTCTCTTGTGGAAGATATTTTGGTTTGGTAGTTGATCTTGGGGTATTAGGAGTTCTCTTTCAACTCCTACATGGTATCAGATCTCTAGTGTTACAAACTCCTTCCCAAATTTGAGGGATATATTTTGACTTGAAGAATTTTTTGGGTGTGATTTGGGGTTTCAAGGAGCTCATGGTTGAATCTAAGGCATCAAAAAAAGTTAGAATTGGCTTTTGTTTCATCAAAATTTAACATATAAGGCTAGATCTATAAGGGTTTCGAGTTGGGTGAAGGCTACCAAATCTTGGAGGTAGCTGAAGTTTTAGAGCACTTTGGGCCAAAATGAACCTTGTCATTGCATCTAAAAGACCCAAAAATCTAAAAATCGTTTTCCAAATTGTTGAAATTTGACACTTCTTCTCAAGGGCATTAGAGGAAAATTTTCACTAGTTGACATATTTCGTATGGTTTTATACTCGATTGCATTATACAGTGTTTTCTTCAAGCATTGATTGGCCATAGAGAATATTTTTGCATATTACTTGACATATTTCTAGGCATATTTAGAATACTTCATTGATGTAATACTTCATCTATGAACTTGGTACTTTGGTTTGTGTTAGCTTTATCTATCAGTTGATACTTTTGGTATACTGGTTGATCATGTGTTATTAACTCATAGGAGCCTAGTCATGGGTTTATTAAACCTACAATCACCTATATCATAGGGGGCTTATAGCCTTAGGTGACACGACCTATGGTCCTTCACCCCCTAACAACTCTACCCCAATAGTGCCATTGTTGCTAGTGACATTTTTTTTATTTTCAAAATATTGTGCTAATAATCACATGGGTGCCTAGGGGCCTGTGGCCAAGGGACCCAAACTTGGCCCCCTAATGCCAAAATTGGGATTTTTTTTCAAATGGCCATAACTTTTCATCATGGTATTGATTTTTTGAAAACAAGATATGGTTGAAAATACAACTCTATATACTTTGTAGTGGTGAAGGCTATTTTTCTAGATTTTGTTGTTTGGTGCTAGTATTTGTTGTTTGAAGTCAAATATTCATTTTTGGCTCCCAAGCTCATAACTTTTTGCCACAATATTTTATTTCCATGATTCTTTCACATTGGAAATATATTGAGGAGCTCTATCATGCCATCCATCCATTTTTTACAAATTCATCCCCATGTATCTAAATTATTCAAATTTGTGCATATTCACATTCAAGTCTATCACTTGGACGTAATGTCACTAGGAAAGGTGTTATTTTGATCCTTGTACTTTATTTCATCTCTAAAACATGGTTCTATCTCCTATTGCTTCAATAAAATTCTAGGGTTGCTCCATATTGAGAGTTTTCTAGTGTTCCTTGACATCGAGACAATCAATCTTTATTTTTGTTTTTTTAATATATTTCTAAAATTGCTCCAAAAATCAAGAGTTTCCAATTTTTCTATTATTAGACTCATCTTGTACTTTGTTACTTGGATTAATGCTCTAGAGTTACTCCACAAGTGTTCTTCTAGTGTTTCTTTGCAACAAGGTATCTCATTAAGGGGGGTTACATGGTCTCTCTTCTTCTCTCTTATGAGAATTTTTTCCTCACATGGAGTTTTGTCCTTCACATTCTTCATAGAGATTTTTATTTTATCTTTTTTCTCTTTTGGAGAGTATTTTTATCCCACTAGGTTTGAAAATATCATTTTCTTCATTTGTGAGAGATTGTATTTGTGCATGGTTACCTAACATGGTCTCGTATTTGGGACCCATCCTTGCATCTTTTTATATTTTGCATAATTTAATCTATAGTCTAAGTTGCACTTAAGGGGGGTGTTGGTGTAAATAGGTTTTTTTTGTAACTAGTCCACTAGTAGGTCCAATTCACATGTTTAGTTTACTTAGGTCCTAGGGAAATTTTCTATAAGCCTTAGGTTTCATGTGATCTTATCTTATCACAACATTTAATACTTGTATTCTAGGCCATTTAATAATTTTTGAGTTAGTTGTCTCATTCTAGAATATTAAGACACATGCCATGATCTTATATAATCCTATCTCACAACCTTGCCTTTATATGTAAGGCATCATATGTACATTTCATATTCAATCAATAAATCTTACATCATTAATCATAGAAATTTATTCTTGTCATTTCTCTCTTATGGAAGATATTTTGTTTTGGTAGTTAATCATAGGGTGTTGGGAGTTCACATTCAACTCCTACAAAGAAGATTCTTGGATTGATTGGTGGTGTGTCGCCATTACTCAATGCACTAATTTCCTTCACTCATTTGGCTAACAAGTGGCTGGGAAACATAAAAATAAAGAAAAATCCCTTCAAGAGAAACTTGCTCATGCCATAAAACTTCTCAATGGTGATCATAACAATATTATACTACAAAATTCCATTACTACTACTAAAGCCCAAATATGTAAAATTGATAATTATAGAGATCAAGGGGTTAAAGTTAGATCTAGGCTACATTGGATAAAAGAAGGAAACAAGGGACTAAATATTTTTTTAATTATCTTAGTTATAAATACAACAAAGAAAGAATTGGTGCTATAAGTGATGAATTTGATGTTCTTCATTCTAATCCTTATGAAATATGTAATTTATTTAAACAATTTTATGAAGATATTTTCAAAGATATCAATAGTAGGATATTCAACAAGCCCTTGAGGATATTGTCAAAGTTCATATTCCTAACCAAATCAATTATCAATGTATTTGATACCCAAAAATAACTCTTTCTTTGGAAGAGCTAAAAAATTCTCTTTTCTCCATGGCCCTTTATAAAATTTTGAGCAATGATGGGCTTCCTATGGAATTCTACCAAGCCATGTGGCATCACTTTAAAGAAGATTTTTGTTGCTTATACCTGGAGGAATTTAAGAAAGGATATTTAGGTCCAAACATTAATGGTGGCATAATCAAACTTCTTCCCAAAGGAAAAAAGGAGGAAACCTTCTCTGGTTGGCATCTTATCATGCTATTTAACACCTCCTATAAATTCATTGCAAAATCCCTAGCTATTAAGGTTAAACCTATGGTGCAAGGAATTGTCAGCATTGAGAAAATAGGTTTTATTGATAGTAGATTTATCTTTGAAAATATTATTTTGGCTTGGGAAACTTGTGAATGGGACCAACAAATAAGTTGAAATGTTGTTTTGATCAAACTTGATTTTGATAAGGCATATAAAAAAACTTGGTGGAATTTTATCCTTAACATGCTTCAATGGTTATGTTTGGCCCTAAAATTTGAGCTCATATCCAAATGTTGTTTCAAGATGCTAATGCTCGAATTATTATTATTAATATGATGACTAAATCCTTCCCTTTACAAAGATCCATTCGACAATAATGCACCTTATTTGAATAGATGCTTTAAAGTATCGAAAAAATGAAGCTTATTTTATGAATCTCCATCCTACAAAATGTTGTTATTAACTCTCATTACGTTGACGATAATTTTTTTATTTTTATTAAATTCTAAAAAATATATCTCTAATATGATGGATATATTGGAGTTGTATTGTGTTGTTTCAAGATCTAAACTTGCTCATGATAAAATTGATTTTTTGATGATTTAGGTGTAAAGAAGCTAAGGTAGTGGAATGACTTCCTACACTAATCTTGAGAGGAGGAAAATGCAAAAAAATTATAGATCCTTAACATTTATAGAAACTTAAGCATAAATAAACATAGATATCATGCATACCACAACACGGTGATTTACATGGGGAAAACGCTTTTGGGAGAAAAACCCCACACTCCAAAAGTCACCCAATATATTATTCAGAAATCACAAAGATTACAATATACTTGTAGAGCAAGCTTCTCATAGGAGTATCACCAACCAGAGATCAAGAGACAAAACAACTACTATCAAACTCTCAAAATACATCATCATTTACAATCATAGTACAATGCACTCATAAAATAGGGTTACCTTCTAGGGAAAGATAGGCCAACAAAATATCCACCATTAGATCTAAAACCTAATAATTAACAATTTAGATTTATAATGTATCATTTATTTAATGTATATCGTCCATTTAGGATTTTTTTGAAAAAATTAACAAAAAATTGTTTGCATGCATCCCACTCCTCCCTTCCTCCTCATGCTCCCATTGTATATTACACATATCGGTGCAACTAGGATATATATATATATATATATATATATATATATATATAGATATATATTCTATCAACAATAACCTTTATATAATTGCAAGGCTAAGACACAATTTCCCAACAAATCTCCCACTTGTCGAACACCTTGCAAGAGCAATGGGAGGGAGTAAAGATTGTATCTTAATTTCTAGGGGCCAAAAGGCCCATAGTCTTTGAACACCATTTGAACTTCTCTATGCACACAGTCTTAGTTAAAGAATCAACAACATTCATCAAATTTTCTACCTTAACCAGCTTCAACCTACCATCTTCAACCATATCTCGAACAAAATGATATTGTACATCAATGCATTTGGCCCAGGCATGAAATGTCAGACTCTTGGCTAGACATATCACACTCTGATTGTCGCAATAAAATATCACTACACCTTATTTTATTCCAATATTTATACATAGTCTTTTAAGCCAAATGGATTCTTTACAAGCATGAGTAGTTGTCATATACTCTACTTCAATAGTGGAAAAAGCAACCACAACCTATCACTTACTCATCCAGCTAATTGCACCACAAAATAAAGTAAAGACAAGCATTGATGGATCATCTGCTATCAATATCACCTGCCCAATCTAAATCCACATAACCATGAATATCAAGGGAAATCTTGTCTTAGTCATATTACTATGATAATGCAAGGAATAATCTAAGGTACTCCATAAATATCTTAAGGCTCTTTTAACTGCATCCCAATGAACTCTACCAAGGATTATACATATATCTGGAAAGAAATCCCACTACCTAGGCAATGTCTATCTAGTCTAGTACAAACCATAACATACATCAAACTTCCAACTGCACTCTAGTAAGACACTCTGCTCATTTCTTCCATCTCTAATGGAGATGTTGGACAATCTGAAATAGATAAATTTGTTCCAATAGAAAGGGGAACACACAATGGTCTACAATCCTACATGTTAAATCTATGTAAAATTGAATTGGAACACTTAATTTGGCCAAGCCATAGCTTTCTGGTCACTCTATCTCTTTTAATTTCCATCCCAAGAATGTGTTTAGCTACACCAAGGTCTTTCATTTCAAATTTAACAAGTTGAGATTTTAGTTTTGAAATCATACCTTTCCCTTTACTAATAAATAACATATCATCAACATATAATACAATAAATAGGAAATGATCACCATTGGTTTTATAATAAACATAATGATCTAATTTAGAATGAAAATCCCAAACTCAACACATATGTATCAAATTTTTGGTACCATGTCCTAGGACTCTAGTTTAGGCCATACAAAGATTTCTTTAATTTGTAAACCAATTTACTTTTACCTTTCACTACGTAGTGCTCTAGTTGTGTCATATAAATATCCTCCTTGAAGTCACCATGAAGGAAAATATTTTTCACATCCATTTTCTCAACCTCTAAATCACAAGTAGCAATAATAGAAAGCAAAAATCTAATGGATGTCATTTTTGCAACAGGAGAAAATATCTCACCATAATCAACACCCTCAACTTGAGAGTAACCTTTCACAACCAACCTTGATTTTTACTTCTCAATACCTCCATCTAAACCAATTTTTTTCTTGAACACCCATTTGCAACCAACAGATTTCCGTCCTTCAAGAAATGGTACAAGATCCCATGTATCATCCTTTTTCAAAGATTCTATTTCTTCACCAATAGAAATCTTCTAGGATTCTACATCATTCATACCTAATGCCTCTTCTACTGATTTGGGTTCATCCATGTTAGTATTCAAAGAAAAAATGCATCTCTGATTATCAAGTGAGTATATTTCAGGTGGTTGTCTATACCTTGTAGACCTTTGAACAAGTTGAGTTGGAGATTCTTCCTCCTCTTATGAAGATTTAGAGCTAGATGATCTCTCCTCAACTTCTTGTCTATCCATGGGTCTTGATTCAACTTTCTTAGGTATAGAAGGAAATTGAAACACATCTTCCTATTTACATTATTCTAGCTACAAGTAACAAAGGACTTAGTTTCTCTAAAAATAACACTTCTACTATATATTACCTTCTGGAAATAGGATCACAAATCTTGTATCCTTTCACACCATAACTATATCTAGTCAAAATACATTTCACAACCTTGCTCTCCAACCTTGTTTGCTTCTCCTTTGACACATGTGCATATGCCTCACAACCAAAAACTCTAAGATGTCTAAATGAAGTCTTTCGACCCGACCATGCCTCTATAGGTGTCTTATCAACATGATTTGATGTAGGAGACCTGTTAATCAGGTAACATGCAGTGGAAACTGTGAGCAGTGTTGTTAACCTAGCCTAAATGATGCAAAATAGAATGAAAAAGAAGGAAAAAACACTTCAACACCTCAAGATTGGGCTACGTTAAACTCAAACAAAATAGAGATAAGAAAAGTAGGTTTATACCTTGTATGAGTTGTTCCTTGGTTATCCCTTTGATAGTTGATGTTATGTATGCTCCTTGATAGAAAAATGGACTAAAAATGGATGCAAAATGATCTAGGTGAGATGGAGAATGCAATGAGCTATGTGGGTAGTTGGATTGATGAATACAAATGCAAGTGATGAAAGCTTGAAAACATGCAACAATGGAGGTTTGTGAGTGCAAATGCCAATGTGAGAGCTTGAGCTTCAAAGTTGAAATTATGAATGTGATGAATGCCTAATGAGAGAATTGAAAAGAAAAATTTCCACTTTAAGGGATATTTTTCTAGAGAATTGAATAGTTGAGATTTTTCCAACATGGGCAAGATGAAGGGTTGTGGTAAGTTGAGGACTTGTAAGCCCTCACATCTTTCCATGTGGAGGATGAAGTGTCACAAGGACAAATTATTTGGAAGAGGGACATGTGAGGTGGAGGTACTTGCAAGTACCTTGGGATGAGGAGAAGATTTCCTCAAAAAGAAACTTTTTGTCCCTATGTGGGAAGGATGTTGACATGTGAGGAATTTTAGAATTCCTCACACATCATCATGGGGAAGAGAGAAGTGGATGGAGAAATAAATGTGAATTTTAAATTCACATGATTAGAAGTACCTTGTGGATAAGACAAGGTCTTTATAATGGAAGGTTCTTGGCTCCATGTGATTGATGTGACAAGTGAGGAGTTCTAGAACTCCTAACAACTTGCATGGGGAAGAGGAGAGTCTTGGAGGGATAAATGTGAATTTTTAATTCACATGGGGAACAGGGTCTAGGCTAAATGTGGAAATTGTGAAGGTTGACCAAAAAGGTATGCTAAATGTAGCAAGGGGATTACATTAAGGTTGTGCAAATAGGTGATTAAGAAAATTAATGGTAGATTAGAAGCAAGTGGAAAAATATGGAGGATGTGACATTAATCCTAATTAAGGGTGTGCACATCATAATCATGGATTAATTAAGCTAATCTAGATTAACAAAGGATTATGGAGGATGTGACATGTGAGGAATTAAATAAATTTCTTATTAATTTAATTATTTGAGGAAAAAGGGGAATAAAAGGTAAGGTATTTAATTATTTAACTAGATACCTTAAGGATTTAGAGGAATTTAGGGGTATTAATTAAATAATGGTAATATTACTTTATTAATGCAAGTAAGAGAGAATTTAGACGAAAAGGGATAAATTTGGACCAATATAAGTGTCCAAATTTAAGTGTCTACATTTTTCCCCTCTTTGAGATGGTGCTATGAAGTAGCATCATTTCAAAGAAGATTAAAAGATAAGACCAAGAAGAAGGTGGTTAGATTGGAAAAGATGCCCCAGTCATCAAAGGAGTGACTAGGAAGAAAGATGATGGGGGTGAAGATGAAGATTAGGGATTGAGGATGCCCCCTTCAAGAGGACATGCAAGTTCAAGAGAACATGAGTGTGCTCTCGAAATGGATGAGACAATAAAAGGGGAGATGAGGTAGATGATGCAAATTGATGGATAAGAGAGGATGATAAGCGACAAGAGATTAGGAAGCACAAATGGATGTAAGGACAAAGGTGATGTTGCCCCAGTCAAGCTACAAGCCAAAATGGGTTAATGATGGATTGAGTGTTGTCAATGAGGAAATGATATATCCCAAAACAACACAAGGATAAGGAAGGATACATCTTGATGATGATGATGAAAGTGTTGTTGATTAGGGAATGATACATCTCGATTATGATGATGAAAGTGTTGTTGATGAGGGAAGGATACATCCCAAAACAACACCAAAGGATAGGGAAGGATACATCCTGATTATGATGACAATGATGATGATTGGATCAAGGCTTGTAGCAAGGTTGGTAACAAGACCAAGGATGTGACTAGATGATTTGTGCTAGATTGAATGGATAAGGATTGGATTGAGATGTAAGAAGGAAAAGATGTTTAGAATAACCAATCTATATTATCCTAAGATAGAAGAGAGGATGAAAGGTGAATGTTTGCACAACCAAAATCATAGGTCATAGGTCAAATATGCATGCAATGCAACAAAATTGATCATGAAATGCAATCCTAATGCAATTTTCCATTTTTGGAACACTAATTTTTGCTATAGTATAAGACACCAAGTGTCAGGGTATGTGAAACCAACATTAGTACAAAAATAACAATATATGACTAAATAAACTACTAAAAATTGCATATAAATGACTAATTTTGGTCACATGACCATTAGTAGTTTATTGCTGGTCATTTATAACACAACCAAATTTATGACTAAACTATTTTAGTCATTTATTTAGTCATTGATTTAGTCATTGATTTGTTCATTGATTTGGTCATTGATTTAATCATTAATTTAGTTATTGATTGAGTCGTTAATTTAGTCATTGATTGTTGTTAACTGGTCATTTATTTAGTCATGGTAGTGATTTAATTAGTCATATATTTAGTCATTGATTGTTGTTAACTAGTAATTTATTTAGTCATATATTTATTCATTACTTTAGTCATATATTTAGTCATTAATTTAGTCATATATTTAGTCATTAATTTAGTCATTACTTTATTCATATATTTAGTCATTACTTTAGTCATGGTAATCATATATTTGGTTATTGTATTCATTTATTTTAGTCATACTAGTCATTTATTTAATGATGGTTTAGTCATTTATTTGTGTGAATCAATGATTCAAGTTATAAATCAAATCTAACTTAATTAATTCTCACAAATTTATGCATATAAACTTCAAATATCATAAATATTCAAAAAAAAATTGTATTGGATTAACATGAAAAAAGATATATACAATCAACAAACAAATTTATGCATATAAAGCTCAAATATCATAGATATTCAAATATATTTTTTTGTATTGCATGAAAAAATAATAATATACAAACATCAAACAACCGCATAACCAAAGGAATTACCAACAAAATTCAACTGCATAAACAAAGATCCAAGAAATACATCCTTCAGTGCACTCTTGGTTGCCATGGCAGACAAATAAAAGATACGATACAAATGCTACAAACATTGAAGGGAGAAAAGACATGAAAATATATAGTAAATGTAGTTATATTATTTGTGGTGCATATATTGTCCGATTCAAAGTAGCCTTGCCCTCCCATTCCAGCTAGACAACCCTTGAGAGAAGATTGGAAGGATTCGAATGAGAAGGATGGCAATTTCCTATCTAGAAATCTCACTAGTCATGGTCGGATGAAAGTAAAGAGTGCATGTTCACCTCTCCAATTTGACGAGCTGCAACCTGAAAATAAGATTTCAGTGAGGGTTTTAGAATATGTTTATTAAAATGAAAATATAGTTATTAAAATGAAAATATAGCTCCAAAACCTTGCCTTTATGTTATTCAACAACTTACAAAATAATAGGAACATGACTGTTCTTTATTGCCGATCATTATGGAGTGCAACACAAAGCTTTATGTTGCTCATATACTAATGAAGATGTTAAAACTTTTCCTTGTTTGTGATGCAAAAACTCATGAGATGACAATAGCAATAGATGACAAAAGGATGCAACAAGAAATGATAGTTAATATGAGCAAAAAATATAGATAACAATGAGTAGAAATGACAGCGAGATATAAGCAGCAATATACTGTCAATATGAGCAGCAATGCAAATCATTCATGAACAAAAAATAGATCATAATGAGCAGAAATATGTTGTCATATGAGCAGAAAATTAATGTCTAAAAAAGAGTAGCAATAAGGAAAGATTTTGGACAACAATTTTAATTAAAAAAAGTGCAGAAATTTTAGACCAAAAAAGTGCAATAAAGATGTCTTCATGAGCAGCAATTCTCATAGTTTTAGAGAAACAATTTCACTGTGATATTTACAAGAAAATTCATGAGAAAATGCTGCAATTTTGTTGTCACATTAACATTAAGATAGTCATCAAAATGAAAGGAAAATAATATTAATAGATAAAAGATAGTCAAGGATAGGAGGGTAGTTTTCAGACTATAAAGGAAGTCCACTTTGAAGTTGTCAAACCAAGTAAAGATTAGTGGGAAGTCATTTACAATGCATGAAGCACAACTAAAGGGTAGCACTATCAAGAAGGACTATGCAAAAGGTTGAGCAAGGGAAAATTTCAAGAAACGTGGCAATAGAAGGCTATGTAGATAAAGTGAAGCCTTGAGGAGTCAAGTTCCAAATACCTAGAAATGAGCAAAAGGATGATAATGGACAATCCTTATGAGGATCATGAAGTTGCACTCGTAGACATGGCACTCTAGCTGCTAGTTTTGGGGTCAGTCAAAAGAAGAAAGTCATAACGAGTTTGTGAGGAAAATAAGTCATGAATGATAATGAGTTCAAATGAATGTCAAAGGTATAGATGCAATTCGAGTTTCTTTTACAAAAGGATAACAGTGATAATGGCAGTGTTTCCTCATATTGACAGTGCCAAGTATCACAGTTGCATGATATGGTTGATAAAATAAGACAATGATTCTCAAGTGCTGATTTTCAAGTATCAAAGGACAACAAATTTGAAGAAGGCTAGTCATCACAGAGAAGAAGCATATCACAGTGATTATAAAGTTGAGGATGTTTGATACAATTGTTTTCAACTTTCCTCATTTCCTTTGCTAGAGATTTATCCTAATACAGAGAGTGGACAGTCATGTTGAATGTGCAAACCGGAGATAGTGGTTATAGGAAAAATCAGATGAAAAGTCTACAATTGTGACATTGAGATTAGATTTGAAATAAGAAAGTGATTGACCTGCATACTAGATACACACATTGATTGCAAGCCATAAAGAGCTCCCCATCTACTATTATTCCAACATCATCTAATCATATTTGGAAAATATGGCCACCCATGTTCTCAAGAGGCTTAGGCTGCAAAGAACAAAGAGACATATTAGTAATTGTGAGAAAATGCATTTCATCAAATGACAAAAAGGAAACAAATATTAGAAGTATTAATATAATTTATTTCTTCTTTTCTCAAGAAGAACATGTTTTCCTCGTTACCAATTATTAGAAGACAAACTAGAATGTTGGAGAAAGCAAATCCTATCAAATAATAATTTATCAACAAAGGGAGAGAGAGTAGATTTCAACATGTAACTAGTAGCTAAAAGGATTGCACATAGTGGTAATACCTCATAGAATTTTCATCCTCCTCGAAACAAATAAATAGTTAATGAGGTTAAGAAAAGCATTCTACAAATATGAATGTAAATGTCTGTATAGCCATACTATACATTCCACAGATAGAGCATCATAAAATGACAGAAGGAAAGACATTAGCACATTTTCAAGCAGATCAAAATGTTTTCTTGGTTGCCAACAATTGGCCAAAATTATAAAAAAAAAAAAAACTATCCTACAGCTGGTAGAAATTACCAAAATATTCTAACAAATACCAAGATAAAGTCTATTTTATTTTGATAAAATAACATAGTCAATAATGAAAAATTTGACAATAGACCCTTCTAAATATTTTATCGATAAGATGCAAGATTGGAATGTACTTGCTTTTTGGTGATGCTCTCATTTCACAACTCAACAAACACTCATAATAGGAAATAAAAATATATGAACTAGATGTTTACTTCAATATAAATTCATTCTTTAGAAACAACTAGAGGCTAGTTGGTATTCGATACAGATATAGAACTGTTAGCCAATAAATATATAGGTTTGTTTAGTAAACTAAAGTGACATGGCAACTTATGATTGGAGGAGGAAGTGATCCAATAGATATGTCAAATACTTCTCCCCCCCTTCAGGATACTACATATATGCCTATCAGATACTCTAAACAGATATGATACTCCCCCATATGGCATGGATACTTTATCTAGACATATACATAAATGAGCAAATATTTGAGTCTGATCCAATACATTTGGATATGACAGAAGACTTTCTGGCACCATATCCTCTTTAGGGTTTATGTAGAAGTAAAATGTTTAAAATTTGAAAAAAAAAATAGAAAACTACACACATTATACATAAATCACTAAAGACAAATACACAATATAACAAAATAAATATTGTAAACTAAAATGTAAAAAACAAAATACATATTAATATAAATAAATACTTTTAAAGTTATTTTCTATACTCTCAGATATGTAAACAATTGAAAATATGTTTATTTCTATAATTGTCATCTCTAGTTGTATCCATATTAGGGAATCTTGAAATTTGTTGATATGTAAACAATTGAATATATTATATTTTTATAATTGTCATTTCTAGTTGTATCTAAATTAGGGGGTCTTGAAAAAAAAATTGATACTATATCTATTTCCATTCAACTATGGCCCAAAATTTAAGGCACATTTGGCTTTAAGCACATAGAAATCTCCTCATTTATAATCAACTTAATTTTTTATATGAAAAAATACTTCAAAAACATGCAAGCACATTGTTAAGTATATTGTCTACACCTTAAGAATGTTCCTTGAACTTTGGTGTCATAACAAACCACTTCTAGAAATGTGCTACACATATACATATAAAAAAATAGCCTCTTTGGTTAACCTTTTAATGCTCAAATCCAAGGCCTGAACTAAATTAAAGGATACCTCAAGTATCTTTTACTATGTATTCTCTGGAGGTGATTGGTTCTTCAATGTCATTAATGTGACTTTTTTAATATGAATAATTAAGTTGCAGTATAAGATTTATAGCTTACCTGTACCATTTCACTTACAAAGCTCAAACCACCTGGTCCAATAATAGACCCAACAAGTAAGTACCCTGTAATAACCTGTCAAGATTTTTAAAGCTTGGTCAAAACAAGGAAAACTTGTTGTAGATCACTAGATGAATGTAATGCCCCGTCTAAATAACCTAAGAATGATGCAATGATGATATAAAAGTGTAATAATTTTTTTTTTAAGTATTAATATAATGTAAATTAGTTGCATACATTCTTAGGTTACAATGACGTTACACTACTTTAAGTTCTCCATAAGCGACTTAAGTATTTCGTATTGCTCCCAATTAAAAACATAACATAAAGTAAATATTGCATAATCATTTAAATTCTCATACAAGATATAATAAGGTACAAATACGTTTCCATACATTGCATTGATAAGATGTTACATTGCTCATCCATCTAATGAGATAGTTCAAATAACAGTTACAATTTTACAAATGATCTCCTCTTATACAATTGAGGGATGTTTTTACATTACAAGTTACAATATACAATGATGAAGAATAAAAGAAGTCCATATGCGAGCTCTCCATCCTTGAAGCGCTCAATGCAATGAACATACTAGGGACCCAACGGAGTAAGGTGCACGTTCCACCCAACCTTGTGGTACCCGTAGGTCCACCCCCTGTGCTAGGAGATAGTAATAAGGCTACCTAGACCAAATCTACTAACCCTAGACACTAGTACAAACAACCTATTGGTTACGTTGCTTCCAGATTTGAAATTTGAATTGAAACACAAACACAAGGTTTAACTGTTATTCTAGGTGGAGTGTCATCACAACGATGCAATGGTTACCCTGGTGTTTCTTCCTAGGTCCCGGCCCCCAATCCTTGGGTTACCCTGGTAACCTCTTATGAAACCCGACCCCTATTGCATGCAGTTGCGGAATCGAATGTCCCTTAAGGAAACGAGACATCGATTTTCCATTCCAGGCCTTCTCAACTTATACTCAAGACTATGGAAGCTCAAGAGTCATAAGTGAGGCATGTACCTCTTGTTACAAGTTTTAAATTTAACTACTGTGTTCTTTTAGTTTTCACTGACTACTTAACTAATCGTAAGTTACCCTGACACCACTTTGTGTGTCGGCCCTTACGACTAGCCACTCCCCTAAACATAACATGGGTACTCAAGGTTCACTAGCTGTAGACAAGTGCACAACTAGACAAGTAATACCAGATTTACCACAAAGTACAATTACATTCCATTTCGCAAAACAGGTGCACTACCCTAAGCTTGTTCAATCACATATAATCAAAAATCAATTTCACCCCCCCTTCAAAATTTAGTACTGGAAGACTTAATCATTTAATACTTTTTCCCAATTTACAGTTAAACTGGAAGACATGATTATTTTGAAACTTTTTTTCCCGTTTTGCCCAAAACAGACATATTTAAAACAAATCAGGAAAATTATATATCTAATATTTCGGATATATATTAAATCCTCTCCAACATATAATTTGCATGCAATGAAAACAACTTAATAAAATAAAACAATAAATTCACTTATAATTTTTTTTTTTCTAGAATTTTCACATGCAAATTAACTTAAAAAAAAAACAAATATTATTTTAAACACCAAAATTTATCTTTCTATAAAATTATATAAACATTTAATTATTATTATTTTTTTTTAAAAAAATAATTAATAAATATATTTTAATTTTAATATATATATATATATATATTAGAAATCAAATTAAAATAACCAATGAATAAACCAAATCGCATCTCATATTTATAATCATATAAAAATCGAAACCACAAATATCAATACAGGGTAACTTTTAATACTGAACTTGTTTTAAAATTCGCAGCAATTGATAAGGGTTTTCCCACGGGCTTCCCATGGGCTTCCCTGTGGGAAGTCGCAGCCACCAATAGAAGGGACGCAGCCCTGCTAGGCTGCGCCCAGCAGCCACGGGCTACTGTGCGCAGCCTTGCTGGGCTGCGCCCAAATAAAGTATGAGGTGGGGAGGGTTCGACCCTCCCCCAATATAATTTATTTAATATTTTTTTAAATTTTCTGTAAACCAACGAATTTCTCTGAAAACTTAAACCCTCGTTTTTTAAAAAAAAAATAATAATAAATCAAACTTTTCCGGAATTCGCCCATTCGGCGATTGAATAAACAAAACTACAGAATTTTTAAAAGAAAATATTTTGATGAAATTTCCTCTGGAAATTTACAGAATTTTTTTAGAATTTATATTCATTTCAAAATTAGTCCAGCAGTTTTTTTTTTAAAAAAAAAAAAAAAAACAAATATAAGACTTCCAGAAATTAAATATATATATGTATTAAAACATATTTTAAAACTGGGAATAATTATTTTCTGTATAATCTATTTCCAAATAATAAATCATCTACAGACTGAAAAATAACAAATACATAAATTCTTCTCAAAATAACAATATGTAAAACTTATTTCACAGTAAAGACAATTTTCTCTAAAAAGAAATACAAAATTTCAACAATGAATTTTTTTTTACCAAGGCTTTCTAAAGCCATTAAAATTTCATACAATAATCTAAATTCTTTTCACAAAATATCTTCAGATGTTTTCCTTTCCAATTAAACAAAAATAAACTTTAAAGAGGAATACCTGAATTTCTTTGCTATTTGAAGATGAAAATCTTTGAAGCCTTTGAAGCCTCTTTTCCTGTAGCTTCCCAATCCTCTCCGAGAAACCAATTCCAGATTCACCAACCACCAAGATCCTCCCACCAAGAATTTTCCACCAAAAATCACAACCCCAACAGAGAGGTAACAAATTCTAAGAAAAATAATAATTTCACAGTAAAGTTATTTTTTGCTTGTGCACAGAAAATTTCCCTGTGAGGAAATTGAATAACCCCTGTGAATTTTCCCGAGATCCACAATAACCTCTCCGTAACCAATTTTTAACAACCTCATCAAAGCATTGGCACACTTGTCGAGAGTTTGTTGAGAAAATATCTTCTCCACCTCTCGGCAATTTTTTGCCATTTAAAATTTTGCATGCAATTTATCTAATTAATTTAAATTCAAATTTTATAACTCTAATTTTTAAATCACATGCAATTAACTTATTTATTTAATTTAAATACTAAAAATAAATTCCAAACACAATTTAATTCACATGCAAATTATTTCAATTTATTCTCTAATTTTCTAATCTATTTAAACACAATATAATTTATGCATTTAATAATTTAATCTGATTAATTAATTTATTTAATTAAATAGTTAAATCCTTTTAAAGATTAACTATTTAACTAATTAAACTAACTAATGTATTAAATAATTAAATAAATAAATTTCAATTATATTTAAATATTAATTTTAATAACAATAAATAAAATACAATAACCAATATTAAACATAAGCAAATTTACCTTTTCAAAAATAATTTAACCAACAGAAACACTTTACAACCTACAACTCAAAACTGAAAACTAACACTATACTAAGACTAGGGTTAAAGACCGGACTAGGATTAACCTAACTACTATCTCCCTTTCAACAATTCCGTTGAGTCTTGACACGCTCAGACCTGATTACACAGGTGGAGTCGGTGTCATGTACCTGCAAATCCTGCAACCAAGCAAACAATGTACATGCATGTATATATATATATATATAAAACAGTAAACAGACACACCGTGCGGAGAAAATCACAGATATCGTAGGGCACTCGCAAGCGAGTGATGCGATTCTGTTCTCCACACCAATACACTCACTGAAGACTGACTCAATAAATATTGTTAGTCCATCATAAACATGTGCATAGCAATATCAACTGAAAATGAACATCTACACTAAATCACATCAAGTCTGAAAACAATAAACATCACACAGAGTATCATCATGTCATACAATAATCCATCATCGTTCAAATTCAGCAATCCAAGTATCCAACAAAACAACATAGTCTAACAGTATGAAAAAGTATCAACAGAAAGCATAGCATAAACAGAGGGGTACTACATCCTCCCCCCCTAGGATCAGGCTTGCTCTTGAAAGCCTGCGAACAGATAGGGATAAAGTTCCCTCATGCGTGTCGCATCCTCCCAAGTAGTCGAAGCCTCATGGCTAGGATCCCATTGGACCCTCACCTGATCAACGTCTCGACCCCTGAGACCGAGCGTCCGGTGCTGAAGAATGGCCACGGGCTCCAAAGCCAGCTGCCCGTCCTCTACCTGTAACGCATTCCAATCAAGTACATGAGATATATCGGGATGATAAGGTCTAAGTACTGACACATGAAAAACATCATGAATACGAGACAAACTGGGTGGTAAGGCGAGTCGATATGCCATGGGACCAATTCTCTCTAAGATCTCGAATGGTCCTACGAAACGAGGTGCAAGCTTAGAGCCTTTTCCATAACGGATTGGACTCTTTCGCGGTCGCACTCGAAGAAACACTCTATCACCAACAGCGAACTGTCGATCAATCCTATGCGCATCGGCATATTTCTTTTGCCTATCCTGAGCTGCAATCAAATGCTCTCTAATACGGTCAACCTGTTGCTCCATGTCTCGAAGCATCTCAGGTCCAAGTAACACTCTATCCTCAAGTCGATCCCAACTAAGTGGAGTTCGACAAGGACGACCGTATAATGCCTGATATGGTGGCATACCTATGGAACTCTGATATCCATTGTTATAAGCGAATTCTACTAAGTACAAATAATCCTCCCAACGTGATTGTTGATCCATAACGTACATCCTAAGCATATCCTCTAATATTTGGTTAACTCTTTCAGTTTGACCATCAGTTTGAGGATGATAGGCTGAACTAAAGTTCAACTGTGTACCTAATGCACGTTGCAATGAAGTCCATAAGGCTGAAGTGAATACAGGATCTCTATCCGATATGATCCTACGAGGAATCCCATGCAATCTAACGATGTCCTCCATGAATATCCTAGCTACCGATGAAGCATTATATGATGAACGTACAGGTGAAAAGTGAGCTACTTTAGTCAAACGGTCAACAGTTACCATAATGGCATCATGTCGACGTGAAGACGTAGGTAACCCAACAATAAAATCAATGGATATAATATCCCATTTCCATTCTGGAATGAGATGTGGCTGCAATAATCCAGCAGGATGATGATGCTCAGCTTTAACTCGCTGGCATTCAAGACATCTCGATACATAATCAGCAATATCACGTTTCATACCAGGCCAGAAATACAATTGCCTAAGATCGGCATGCATTTTCTTGACACCTGGATGAGCTGAATACGGAGCTCTATGAGCTTCAGTCATGATTAATGTACGAAGACTCTCTACATGAGGTACATAAATGCGACCTAAATGTCGTAATATACCATCCGATTCTAGGACATAACCTTCAAATCGACCTTCTAAAGATCTACCCGATTCAATCTCTGACTTCACTTCCTGATATAATCTATCAGTAGGAAGTGCAGCTACTATTTGACCTCTCAAATCTACTTCAAGAGTAGTAGCAGAGATCTCATGTCGACGTCGGCTAAGAGCGTCAGCCACTACGTTCTCTTTGCCTTGAACGTACTTTACTTCAAAATCGTACTCACACAAGAACTCCATCCACCGTCTTTGCCTTGCATTCAAGTTAGGTTGCGTAAAGATGTATTGCAAACTACGGTGATCGGTATGAAGTTCAAAGCGATGACCTAACAGAAAATGTCTCCAACGAACTAAAGCATGCACTACTGCTGCTAGTTCTAGGTCATGAGTAGGATAGTTTAATTCATGGTCCTTGAGTTTACGAGACTCATAAGCAACCACACGCCCATCTTGCATCAAAACTGCTCCCAAACCCTCTAAAGATGCATCCGCACAAACTACGAAATCCTTAGTAGGATCAGGAACAATAAGTATAGGCGCATTAGTTAGCTTTTCTTTAAGAGTCTGAAAGGCTAACTGACACTGTTCCGTCCAAACAAACTTCTTCCCTTTCCTCTGAAGAGAAGTAATAGGATGACCGATCCTAGAAAATCCCTCTACAAAATGCCTATAATAGCCAGCTAAACCCATGAAACTACGAACTTCACCTACATTAGTAGGTGCGGGCCAATCAACTATGGCTTGGATCTTTGAAGGATCCACAACAATACCTTTTCCAGATATCACATGTCCAAGATATTTAATTTCAGATTGAAAGAAGTCACACTTCTTCAGGTTTGCATACAATTGATTTTCTCTTAAACATTGCAACACCTGTCTCAAATGTTCTTCATGTTCCTTCATGTTCCTCGAATAGACTAAAATGTCATCGAGAAATACCAGGACAAAGCGATCGAGGTAAGTACGAAATACACCATTCATTAAACTCATGAATACCGAAGGTGCATTCGTTAACCCAAAGGGTACTACTGTGAATTCGTAATGCCCATAACGAGTTCGAAAAGCAGTTTTATGGATATCTGCTTCAGCTATACGCAATTGATGGTAACCGGATTTCAAATCAATTTTAGAGAACACATTAGCTCCCTTAATCTGATCAAACAGATCATTGATTCTAGGCAAAGGATAACGATTCTTAATCGTAACCTTGTTTAATTGACGATAGTCAATGCAAAGCCTAAGAGATCCGTCCTTCTTCTTTACGAAGATAATAGGTGCTCCCCAAGGGGATACACTTGGACGAATGAAACCCTTTTCTAAAAGTTCCTCTAACTGAATACGAAGTTCCTCCAACTCCTGAGTCGTCATTCTATAAGGAGCTCTAGATATAGGTTCAGCTCCAGGAATTAGGTCAACTCTAAAGTCGATATCCCTCTTCGGTGGCATTCTAGGAATGTCATCGGGAAACACATCTGCAAATTCCCTAAGAATAGGATGATCATCAAGAGATACCTCTCGACTCTCACCCTCATCTAAATCGGTAACTGTTGTTGCAAACAGTTGACATCCCTGATGAAGACATCTCTTTAATTGCATAGCAGAAATCATCCGCAAAGAGATAGGTCTTTGAATACCTACGATTTCCACTTTCGCACCAAAATCATTAATACAACTAACTATCTTAAGTCGACAGTCAATTACAGCATGATAAGATGCTAACCAATCCATACCTAGTACTATATCGTACGATCCTAAGGGAGTAACATATAAATCAACTAAGGTAGTTAACGTACCTATTTTAAGTTCACAGTTATGTACTAAGTTATCTACGGCTACTTTCACCCCTGAGGCGAATCAACTTGCCATTTACCACCTTGTTTAACTGCCACAAGACCACAACGGTCAACAATGGACGGTGAAATAAAGGAGTCAGTGGCTCCAGAATAAAAAAGTATAGATACATTAACACCATTTAACTTACCTGAAGATTCGACCACCGTATTCTGGTGATCAGCTTGGCGGTCATTAACCGCTGCATAAACAGTATGTGCACGTCCTGCATCGCCCACCGTAGGCTCTGAAACTGTAGGTCGAGGTCCATAACCAGTAGAGCCTCTCATCGAACACTACCTAGCTATGTGCCCATACTGCCCACAAGAATAACAACCTGTACCTGTGCCTCTACCAAATCCTCTACCACCTGAAGGTGCATTGGACTGCTGAAAGCTACCCCTACTGACGGTAGACTGTGCACTCTGTGCAGGCTGATCCTGCCTATTGCGCTTGTTGCGCCACCAGTTACGACCCTTTCCTGACTGAGGACTATTTTGTTGTTGAGGTTGAGGGTTATTGTTCTTTTGAGGTGTTCTTTGTTGCTGCCCACCCTTTGTGGGTGTCTGTTGGTTCTTGGAAGAACCACCTGTCTGTGCCTGTCCACCCCGTGGACTAAAACCTGCTGCAGGAGCACTCCCAATATGCACTCCTGTGTGCCCACCTAAAGCCATAATAAGGTTCTCCTCAACTATGCGAGCCTTCTCCACTGCGACTTCCATAGTCTTTGGCTCAAAGACTCGGACACCACCACTGATACGGGCGTTCAAGCCCCTAATGAAATGCTGCACTAGCATAGGCTCATCATCGCCAATACCAGCATACTGCTTGAGTTCATAGAACCTACGTTCGTATTGCTCTATAGAAAGAGCTAACTGACGTAGATCATGGAACTCGTCAGCCCTATGCTACCTCCAGTGTTCTGAAAGGAACCGAGCTCTGAACCTCTCGAGAAACATCTCCCAAGACACAGAACCAATATCAATGTGGAGCTTCTGCTCCTCTAGGCGCCACCATGTAGAGGCGAATCCTCTCAAATGCATAATAGCACACCTGGCATGGGTATTGCTACCGTAAGGGTGCATGGCAAAGCATCTACCCAAATCAAGAAGCTAGGTCTCTGCCTCTAATCCTCCTCCTGAACCATCAAAGGTAGGAGGACGTGCTCTTAGTAAATCCCTCATATGACCCGCGATGATAGCATCCTGATGAACTGTGTCCTCTAGTCTCCTAGGGGATCTATCCCTCTCTCTCACAACCTCCTGCTCATCTACCTGTCTAGGTCCAAGACGAGCTAGGACCTCCTCTAAAAGTGGACGTATCTGAGAACCCTCTACTGCTGACTGTTCGGGATTCTGACCCTCAATTCTCTGACCCATCTGATCTGCTTGGTCACTATGGTGAGGGCTAGGAGGGGGAGTAACCTGAGGGATTGGCCCACGGCCTCCACCTCTACCTCTACCACGACCTCTTCCTCCTCGCCTAGGCATGTTCCTACACAAGACAATTTACGAGTCTTAGATACTGTTCAACCAAGGTTATCAGTTGCGACACTACGTACTAGGTCAACCTAATGGGCTCTAGATTACCCAGAGCTTCCAGTGTTTGTAACCTTGGCTCTGATACCAATCTGAATGCCCCGTCTAAATAACCTAAGAATGATGCAATGATGATATAAAAGTGTAATAATTTTTTTTTAAGTATTAATATAATGTAAATTAGTTGCATACATTCTTAGGTTACAATGACGTTACACTACTTTAAGTTCTCCATAAGCGACTTAAGTATTTCGTATTGCTCCCAATTAAAAACATAACATAAAGTAAATATTGCATAATCATTTAAATTCTCATACAAGATATAATAAGGTACAAATACGTTTCCATACATTGCATTGATAAGATGTTACATTGCTCATCCATATGATGAGATAGTTCAAATAACAGTTACAATTTTACAAATGATCTCCTCTTATACAATTGAGGGATGTTTTTACATTACAAGTTACAATATACAATGATGAAGAATAAAAGAAGTCCGTATGCGAGCTCTCCATCCTTGAAGCGCTCAATGCAACGAACATACTGGGGACCCAACGAAGTAAGGTGCACGTTCCACCCAACCTTGTGGTACCCGTAGGTCCACCCCCCGTGCTAGGAGATAGTAATAAGGCTACCTAGACCAAATCTACTAACCCTAGACACTAGTACAAACAACCTATTGGTTACGTTGCTTCCAGATTTGACATTTGAATTGAAACACAAACACAAGGTTTAACTGTTATTCTAGGTGGAGTGTCATCACAACGATGCAATGGTTACCCTGGTGTTTCTTCCTAGGTCCCGGCCCCCAATCCTTGGGTTACCCTGGTAACCTCTTACGAAACCTGGCCCCTATTGCATGCAGTTGCGGAATCGAATGTCCCTTAAGGAAACGAGACATTGATTTGCCATTCCAGGCCTTCTCAACTTATACTCAAGACTATGGAAGCTCAAGAGTCATAAGTGAGGCATGTACCTCTTGTTACAAGTTTTAAATTTAACTACTGTGTTCTTTTAGTTTTCACTGACTACTTAACTAATCGTAAGTTACCCTGACACCACTTTGTGTGTCGGCCCTTACGACTAGCCACTCCCCTAAACATAACATGGGTACTCAAGGTTCACTAGCTAGGGTAGACAAGTGCACAACTAGACAAGTAATACCAGATTTACCACAAAGTACAATTACATTCCATTTCGCAAAATAGGTGCACTACCCTAAGCTTGTTCAATCACATATAATCAAAAATCAATTTCACCCCCCCTTCAAAATTTAGTACTGGAAGACTTAATCATTTAATACTTTTTCCCAATTTACAGTTAAACTGGAAGACTTGATTATTTTGAAACTTTTTTTCCCGTTTTGCCCAAAACAGACATATTTAAAACAAATCAGGAAAATTATATATCTAATATTTCGGATATATATTAAATCCTCTCCAACATATAATTTGCATGCAATGAAAACAACTTAATAAAATAAAACAATAAATTCACTTATAATTTTTTTTTTTCCAGAATTTTCACATGCAAATTAACTTTAAAAAAAAACAAATATTATTTTAAACACCAAAATTTATCTTTCTATAAAATTATATAAACATTTAATTATTATTATTTTTTTTTTAAAAAATAATTAATAAATATATTTTAATTTTAATATATATATATATATATATATTAGAAATCAAATTAAAATAACCAATGAATAAACCAAATCGCATCTCATATTTATAATCATATAAAAATCGAAACCACAAATATCAATACAGGGTAACTTTTAATACTGAACTTGTTTTAAAATTCGCAGCAATTGATAAGGGTTTTCCCACGGGCTTCCCTGTGGGAAGTCGCAGCCACCAATAGAAGGGACGCGCCCGCTGCCGGTCAGCCCGCTACTACAGCTCTTGTGCTGCAACAAATAAAGTATGAGGTGGGGAGGGTTCGACCCTCCCCCAATATAATTTATTTAATATTTTTTTAAATTTTCTGTAAACCAACGAATTTCTCGAAAACTTAAACCCTCGTTTTTTAAAAATAAATAAATAAATAAATCAAACTTTTCCGGAATTCGCCCATTCGGCGATTGAATAAACAAAACTACAGAATTTTTAAAAGAAAATATTTTGACGAAATTTCCTCTGGAAATTTACAGAATTTTTAGAATTTATATTCATTTCAAAATTCGTCCGTACGGCGGATTTTTTTTAAAAAAAAAAAAAAAAACAAATATAAGACTTCCAGAAATTAAATATATATATATGTATTAAAACATATTTTAAAACTGGGAATAATTATTTTCTGTATAATCTATTTCCAAATAATAAATCATCTATAGACTGAAAAATAACAAATACATAAATTCTTCTCAAAATAACAATATTTAAAACTTATTTCACAGTAAAGACAATTTTCTCTAAAAAGAAATACAAAATTTCAACAATGAATTTTTTTTTACCAAGGCTTTCTAAAGCCATTAAAATTTCATACAATAATCTAAATTCTTTTCACAAAATATCTTCAGATGTTTTCCTTTCCAATTAAACAAAAATAAACTTTAAAGAGGAATACCTGAATTTCTTTGCTATTTGAAGATGAAAATCTTTGAAGCCTTTGAAGCCTCTTTTCCTGTAGCTTCCCAATCCTCTCCGAGAAACCAATTCCAGATTCACCAACCACCAAGATCCTCCCACCAAGAATTTTCCACCAAAAATCACAACCCCAACAGAGAGGTAACAAATTCTAAGAAAAATAATAATTTCACAGTAAAGTTATTTTTTGCTTGTGCACAGAAAATTTCCCTGTGAGGAAATTGAATAACCCCTGTGAATTTTCCCGAGATCCACAATAACCTCTCCGTAACCAATTTTTAACAACCTCATCAAAGCATTGGCACACTTGTCGAGAGTTTGTTGAGAAAATATCTTCTCCACCTCTCGGCAATTTTTTGCCATTTAAAATTTTGCATGCAATTTATCTAATTAATTTAAATTCAAATTTTATAACTCTAATTTTTAAATCACATGCAATTAACTTATTTATTTAATTTAAATACTAAAAATAAATTCCAAACACAATTTAATTCACATGCAAATTATTTCAATTTATTCTCTAATTTTCTAATCTATTTAAACACAATATAATTTATGCATTTAATAATTTAATCTGATTAATTAATTTATTTAATTAAATAGTTAAATCCTTTTAAAGATTAACTATTTAACTAATTAAACTAACTAATGTATTAAATAATTAAATAAATAAATTTCAATTATATTTAAATATTAATTTTAATAACAATAAATAAAATACAATAACCAATATTAAACATAAGCAAATTTACCTTTTCAAAAATAATTTAACCAACAGAAACACTTTACAACCTACAACTCAAAACTGAAAACTAACACTATACTAAGACTAGGGTTAAAGACCGGACTAGGATTAACCTAACTACTATCTCCCTTTCAACAATTCCGTTGAGTCTTGACACGCTCAGACCTGATTACACAGGTGGAGTCGGTGTCATGTACCTGCAAATCCTGCAACCAAGCAAACAATGTACATGCATGTATATATATATATATATATAAAACAGTAAACAGACACACCGTGCGGAGAAAATCACAGATATTGCAGGGCACTCGCAAGCGAGTGATGCGATTCTGTTCTCCACACCAATACACTCACTGAAGACTGACTCAATAAATATTGTTAGTCCATCATAAACATGTGCATAGCAATATCAACTGAAAATGAACATCTACACTAAATCACATCAAGTCTGAAAACAATAAACATCACACAGAGTATCATCATGTCATACAATAATCCATCATCGCTCAAAATCAGCGATCCAAGTATCCAACAAAACAACATAGTCTAACAGTATGAAAAAGTATCAACAGAAAGCATAGCATAAACAGAGGGGTACTACAATGAACACTTATAAATTGCTTATAAAATAAACTCAGCTACCACTAAAACAAATTAGAGAGTCATGTCCTTTTAGTCCATAAGGATTTACACCTTGTAAAAGGCATAAGAGACTAATCGGCTATCCAAACCTAGCAAAGGTAATTCTACCAACTACTGCAAAGACAATCACCACCACTAAATCTAAAATGAGCCTACACCACATGATACATCATCTGTTACAAATTAAAGTAGTACTCAAAAACCCCAATATGGATGTAATCAACATGATCATGTTTTTTCTAAGGGTGACATGCTTTCCAATTGTTTGCTTAAAGGTTGTTTATTTTTTAGGATAATATATTTATAATGTCCAATCCAAAATCCAAGCATTTAGTCATGAGTTAGGAAATAAAAAGATACGAACTAGATGTTTAATTACTTCAATATAAATTCATTCTTCAGAAACAACTAGAGGATAGTTGGTATTCAATATAGATATAGGTATACTTTTCTCATGCAATACTAGAGTTATAATAAAATAAACCTATAGTCTTAACAAATGGTTAGATATGTTGATTCCAATTCACGAGAATAAACATTGAAGAAACTTCTTCCAAGAACAAATTTGATCTAATAAAACAAATAATTTTAAAACGAATAGGGAGGGATAGGGCAGCCAAAAGATAAACAATTTTAAGATGGCATCCTGGACTCATTTGATTCCGAACAAAAGGAACATAAAAATAATATACAATGATGGAGACATCAAAATACTTATTTTTAGAGGTAAATAAGGGATTTATTTGATGACCTTCACACATCTAAAAAGTATAAAAAAGTGAAAGCAAGTCCAAAGATGGCTAGAGATAAGTCACCAAAGAAGTGGGACTACATAGTGGGAAGATTACAAATAAAGAGGTGAGACACCCAAAACACCAAAATCATCTGTAAAAAGAGGATCGCGAACAGTTTCAAGGAAAATAAAAATGGAGACACATAGAATGTCTTGACGACAGGTGTATATACAAATTCCACAACCTTTAATATGGAATTCATGACTTCAAATACCTCTCCAAGCCTTCTAATGGATCCACTAAAACCACCATACAAGGTGGAAAATATTGCATACCATATTTGGATGTCCATGAAATAAATCTATACAAGCAACAAATATATATATATATATATATATATATATATATATATATATATATATATATATATATGGTTTTGCATAATGCGATGAATAATCACAAAAGACATTTCAACTTGTAAAAAAGTAACTTGTATCAGAAAAATTAAGATTTACAAAATAATTGTCATATTTCATAGTTTTAAGCAGTATTCACAGAAGGGTTCTTAAGCCATTTTTTCTATAGAACACTGCATTCTACACAGTAAGTAGCATAAGTAGCACACTAGAATGATTTGTGGGTGACTGGGTAAAATCTCAACTGTAAATACTAAATGCTACATACTAGAATTATAGGTGCCCAAAGAGATATAATTGCCCCTATATTTCCTGGTACTATAAAGGTTCACGATCCAGTATTAGATGAGAATTGCTTGGTGACTGCTAGAGATATTATAAGAAACATTTGAAACTTTCAATACCAGTACCATTTAGGAATAACTCATGCCACAGGTAATGAATATCTATTATATTCATTATGCCCTTTTTTGGTTGTATAGGAAAAAGAAATGATACATTGTTAGACTTCCAAGTTATCAATAATGAGATTGAGATGAATTTTAAGTGCATAAGGTCAAATTGATCTACCCTAGGTAGAGATGTCAAAAGTGCATGTAACCAAATTAATTTTGATTATTTCTCTAATAAATATACTCAATTTAGAATAAATTCTAGGGTTGCATTAGAAAATCTTTGTAAGATTTGATGTATGGACCATGGACAAGACATTCCAAAGTGTTAATGGTGGATGTTCAAACTTTAGAAAACTTCTATCAAGACCTATATGGTCATGAAACATATGGTATTTCGCAACATAAAGGGACTATGGAGATAAAAAGTGGTTATATGGAAAATAATAGACTAGTTAGGGCAATCAGAAGGTCAAAAATCATAAAGGGGTTCTAATTTAATGAGATGGATATTGTAGTTGGTTTGGTTGTTCCACCAATGGAGTTTGTTAATGTCTCAAGAAACGAGATATACAGCCGTGCTTATGATAGTTGGTTGACTACTCCTCCTTTCACTAGTACAGCTAGATGGGGCATGTCATAGTTGCCCTAATTCTGCAAGATATGGTGTGCAATGATATCATATCTGTTGTATTAATGTTTCTATGTATAAGGGTTCTGAAAAGTATGGTTATTGTTTATCTATGTAGGCATCTAGGTTAGTCTATTAATGCTTTCCTTATCTCATTTTAATCCAAGTATGCCCTATCTTGAATTCCTTTTATTCTTGATCATACTTATTACTTCTCCCCACATGCAGAAAAGGACTTACGTTGAGCTTTGCAAACTATGCGATTATTATGAATTTTCTTTGAACATTCTAAGAATTTCATTGTTTTGGACATTTGAGATATATTTACATATTGATAGATATATCAAATATTTTTAGGTAGCATATTTGTTCCATAATTCTCAATATTCAACTAAATCTCAAGAAAATTATTTTATACATAAGAAACTCATCCAGAAACATATAAAGAAAAAAAAAACAAATTGGAAAAATGTGTGAAATCTCACCCAACAAGTCAGGTGCTTTATTGCCGCTGCACAGTACCCATCATCCAAAATACAAACAACATGGGCTACTTTGGATCAATCTGTTATAGTTTGACATAACAACAACTGCTTTTAGTTATTGTAGAAAACTTGGTTCACTTGGATTAATGTTGATCTCTTGCATCATTATTTATTAAAAACAAAACAATTGTAAGCATTATTATATCACCATCATTGCACTATGTTATAAACCTAAATGTACTAATGAATAGTGAATCAACATACATTAAAAATGGGAATCGTAAATAATGATAAATACTTTGTGATTGTCAAAAATCATCAACATGTGGTATTTTACAATAATATGAAGAAGAAAAATAGAACTATGTAGAACTATGTATATACAATATTGATATGAAAGAAAGCTTGCTTCAATGTTTCTCTAGAAAGACCATTGTTACATGCATATAAAATGGAGAAAGATGAAACTGAGTATATACAAGATGGATAGGAAAGAAAGAAAGCTTACTTAAGTGTTCCTCTAGAAACACCATTGTTACATGTATTTTATTGGTAACTAATGTTGCAACACATTCCATGCCTATGTATCCACCACCAATTACAACAACCTTGGCACCAGTGCATGAGGCCATAACATTAAAAAGTTTGGTTGCATCATTTAAATCTCACAAATAGCATATATTTTTAGCATCTAATCCATTTACTCCAAATTCCTCAAGCTTCAAAACCTAGATGAAAATGTCAATTGACATTAGAACAACTTAATCAACTCAGCAATCAAGCTCATTACCTCGTCATTCCCATTTGGGTGTCTTTGAAACCAATTGACATTCAAAACCTGCAACATCAACAATCATAATCAACAACTAAATCAATCGAAACCAAGCATAATCTAAGTAAATTAACAACTCGGTCAATCAACTTTTTGATAGTCCAAAGACATGTTTGTATACCAAAACTATATTTAGGGAAAAACTATCAAACAATAGAAATGAATCAAGTATAAACTAAGAAATCCTTTTGCTAAAGTCAAAGGCACAAGTGTATTACGTACACAACCTTTGAACAAGTATTTTATAAGCATTTTCTTTAACTTAATAGACACAAACCTAGACATACCTATATAATATATGCTTTTCTAACAGAGGGACCCGAATTATCATACCAAATATTGTTGAAACACATATCTTGCAAGACCATAGTGTAATAGTTTAGGTGTAAAGCCAGATTCCACAACCTTTGCCAGCATACTCCATGCCTATAATAAAATGGGAGCTTTGGATGGGGTATGTACATCCATCAAAGCATATTTCTATCAGATATTATGGTTGGAGATGCTCTAGTAGATATGCATGCAAAATGTGGAAGCATAGGCAAGGCACGTGAATTGTTTGAAAAAATGCCTCAAAGAGATGTCATCTCATGGAATGCAATGATTGCAGGTTTTGCAAAAAATTATTTGTTGAAAAGGATTTTGAAACTTTCAAACAAATGCAATTGGCAGGTATAAAGCCAATTTTTTTGCCAAAGTCCTCCCTACCTGTTCCAAAATGGGAGCTTTGGGATGGGCTATGAACATGTACCAAAGCATAATGGTAGGGGAATTTTTGTCAGATGTCATAGTTGGATATGCTCTAGTAGACATATATGCAAGATGTGGAATCATAGAAAAAACACCTGATTTTTTTGGAAAAATGCATCAAAGAAATGTCATCTCATGGAATGAAATGATTGATTGTAGAATGTGCACAAAATGGATTTTGCAAGGTACCTCTCAAAATATTTGAATTAATGAAGCACTCTGGAAAAACTAGAAAAGGCTCAGACTTGGAAAATCAATTTCTAAACAATGGTGGATCTCATGTATTTTGTGGTTGATAGGCTAACTAGGTATGTTTTAAAGAAAAATCTATAGGCTTCACATAGTACTCCTCCCAATTCACCATGCAATATATGTTAGCTATATACAGGTGAGAGACCAAGATTTAAGATTTGTCAGAAACTTCTAGAAAGAACTAATTGAACTTGGTAGTACCTTCTTGACTCCAAAGTACAAGTTATTTCCCTCCAATGGGTAGGAAAGCAAAAATAGTAAATAGATATCTGTAGGGATTTAGCAAAATGTTATTTCCATTAAGTTTCATTTCAAAGAAAGCAAGAAAGTGGATGTATAGAATTTGGGCCTTTAAATCCTAGGAAAAAGAAGACAACAAAGGGGATGATTGTACCAAAAAAAAAGAAATATAAAAAGGAAAACTTACAAACTAGATAATTTTAACAATAACAGGTTTGATGTAATACTAATCACTTATTTGATCATTAATAGAATGTTTTACTCAATGTTTGGATTTTTATCTGATGGTTTTACTTTTGACCATTGAAGATGAAAATTGAATGGATTAATTTGTTGACATATGTTTAAAAAATAAGTCATCTAAGTACAATTTAATGCTTGTAACAAATTAATTATCCTTATATGTGAGCTTCTCAATTAATAATCTCACTTTACTTTTAATACTCCATAAACCTCTTAACAAACTTTAAATTTTTTTTATTCATATAAAACCTTACAATGATCTATTATTATTACCAAACTTCTTTTATGTGATGATGTGTGAGATAGCTCACTCAGACATAGGGAAAAATCTTCTAAAGTGTTCACATAGTTCATTCATAAAATATTTAGAAAACCCACTTGTTAGTGCTTGTCTCTACCAATTTTATAGAATAATCAAACTAAAGTAATCTCACAAACTCAAGTTTTATTAACTGTGTGGAGTGTGGAGGAACTTGGTTTGAGTTGCTCATTAATATTCTTGTTAATCTTTTATGAAGTGTGTTGTGCTCATACTTTTCACTGCCTCGGCTCATCATATAGCTGCTAATTGTTGGCTGAAATCAAATACATCTTTTTAGTTCATACACTGTCAAAATATATCATGGCATAGTAGAAATGTGGTGCAACATTGTAGATAAATTCCGCATAGTATGAAAGAGTTAGTAATGGCGAGAGGGCAGTGTTCAATCAACAAAAATCCCACCTACTTTATCCTTCGATACATGTCTATACCCTGTTCCAAAGCTCCCGTTTTGGCACATATAGGTAGAATGCTGGCACAAGTTGTGAAATTTGGCTTTACACCTACCAATTGCATTTCCTTGGAAGCTTTGAAAGCCTTTTAAACAAATTCATATTGTGCATATCTTGCAATTATGGAAATCCATGAGACAAAAATTGTTTCAGGCATTCTATCAAACATTTCATTCCATATTCCATCTTCTTAGAATTCTAGTTTTGTGGGCCTGCCTCTTGGTGAGGCATTCTCAAATGTTGTAGTTGCTAGAAACTTGGTAGATAGGTACGCAAAATGTGGAAGAATAGAAAAGACAAGTAAAATGTTTCACACAATGTTGGAAGAGCATTTTCTTAGATGTTGTAGTCTCTAGTGCCTTGGTAGACAGGTACACAAAATGTGAGTGATTGGGAACATGGTCAAACTGCAATATATATGGTTGAGACAATATAATCTACACAGGGAAATCCCTGGCTCTATTAAGAGCTTCAGCTATTGGATGTTTCTCATAATAAATTGAATAATCTAACTTAGTCTTGGCATGGATTCATTAGCAACCTTATGAAGCTAAAGTGCTTGCAGCTTTACATGAATAGGCTCAATGGTGGGATTTCAATAGATATTGGGAAGATGAGCTCCTTGGAATGGCTTGATGCTTCACACAATGCACTCATAGGACATATTCCTCAGAGTGTAGGGAATTTAAGTACGCTGAAATCTTTGCATTTAATGGATAATGATTTGCCTAATGAGATTCATGCCAGTCTTGAAGGTCTAACTATGTTGAGTGACTTGTCTCTGTTACATAATTCACTTCATGGACAAATTCCCCATAAGCTTGGAAGTAACACCCAATTTTCCATTTTTGATTTATCAAGCAATCAATTAAGTGGGTCATCACCATACCAGCTTTGTAATTGGGGAAAGTTGTGGTTTTTGCATGTGTTCAATAATATGCTCAATGGTAGAATGTCAGAACTTAGGAATTTCTCAAGTATTGTGAGGCTTAGACTAGAAAATAATGAATTTAGTGGAGAAGTTCCAAAAGATTTATAGGGATTTCCAGGACTTTCATTGATACAACTCAGTAGCAATAAAATTTAAGGAAACATTCCTAAATATTTCTTGCACTAATTATCATTTATATTTGATGTAACTATCAATAAAAAATAAACAAGTGAAACAAAATAAGGCACTCTTCCTAGTGGAATCAAATACTTAGAGATGTGTACTTGGATCATTCACCATGAATAGCGCCATGCAACCTTTGAGAATAAAAGAGCCATCATCTCTACCCATCCAAGTGAGAGATAGAAAAATTGCAACAAATTAGTACATATTTACCATCAAAATTATTAAAATGTAAATGAGTATCACTAGAAGAATATGCTATACTAATCTCTTTAAAGAAGGATTTAACTCACTCATATATCTTACCTAGTACAAGGAGGTCCAGTGCTATTTTCAAAGCATAGGTGACCACCTCGAGTTTTATACATCCTTCTGTAGGTCACACAACAATTTTTTTATTGAAACAGTTCCCATACATACAATTTCTACATTCTCTAAACTATGGACTAATATCATTGAAAGAGTGAATATTAGGCAGGTTTGATCCAAATTTTGAAGAGCATTAATCACTAATACATAAAATTTCTCACTAATGTAGTTTAATCTAGCATCATAAAAAATGATAGCCTCTATGACAAATATAATTAATAGACCAGAGAATCTTGCCTATGGTCCCTTGATCTTTTAATCCTTGCAGTGATTTCATGATGAACCTCTAACTTAGATATATCCAAAGTAGGTTGTGAAATTTCCAATTCTTTTTCCTACATAATAGTCAAGTATCTTTAACAGATTTACATATTAGCAATGTCATAAGAATATTTTCAATTAAAAAAATATTATAGAATCCATTATAGCAATGCTAGCACTATAGAATATAAAATTTTCCTTGTCCACTCATTCTAATGCTTAATTTAGTCTCATTCCTTTCACATGTGCATCATTTGACATTCATGTATCAAATATATGCAAAGGGTTGATTCTGCCACATATGCTAGATTGCTGCAATATATACCATGCAAGTATTACTTCAACACAAGCTCTCTATTTTCATTATAATGGAAATAATTCTAAAACACTAAACTGAATATAGGAAGCATGCATTCAATAAGAAACCAGGCATTACAATAAGATTTTGAGAACAGTTAAATTTTTTTCATACTCACCTTTGAAATATCAAAATATATAGATTGCAAAGAGATTTTCATTTTGACATTGATTGATGCTAAAAGTTAAAATTAGGGCAGAAAGTAGTCACAAAATATAAAATCATTAAATAGGATTCCTACCAATACTCGTATCTAGTATTTTGATCACATTCCCTCATTTCTTAGATCTTGCAAATGATCATTCTGTGTTAAAAGCGGAATGAACAGGTCCCCTTTTTCATAATTAAATGAGTTGAGACTCAAAATAGTAACACTAGGGCCTAATAATCACGTAACCAGCAACATAAAAGAAAACTTTAAATCCTAAAATACTTAATGTCACTTGGAGGTGGCTCAGGAATGTAATTTGGGTGGATCCACATCAAATTGATATTTTACCAGTAGTACAAGTATTTATGTTTGATGAGACAGTAATTACACAAGAATGCAGAGGCTTTTATCATTTCTCTATCACTCAAAGGGTGAGATGTAATGCCCTGTCTTAATAACCTAAGAATGTTGCAATAGTGTATAAAGGTGTAATAATTTTTTTTAAAAAAGTTTAATTATTAAGTTAATTAGTTGCAAACATTCATTAAGCTATGTGACGTTACACTACTTTGAGTTTTCCATAAGTGACTTAAGTATTTCGCATTGCACATATTAATAACATAGAATTAAACATTGCATAACATTGAAATTTCCATTCAAGATAACATAAAGTACAAATTTGTTTCATACATTGCATTTGATAAAATATACAATACTCATCCATCTGATGAGGTAGTTCCATAATAATTACAATTACAAGTGTTCACCTCACAACATTTGAGGGATGTTTTACAATATAATTTACAATTTACAAAGAAGTTCACTTGAGTTTCCAAGTGCGAGCTCTCCATCCATAAAGCTCTTGATGCCAAGATCAAACTGGGGACCCAACGGAGTAAGGTACATGTTCCACCCAACCATGTGGTACCCATAGGTCCACCCCCCGTGCTAGGAGATAGTAATATGGTTACCTAGACCTAATCTACTAACCCTAGACACTAGTACATAACAAACTATTGGTTACATTGCTTCCAGATTTTGACAATTGAATGTATTACAAACACAAGGTTAACTGTTATTTTAGGTGGAGTGTCATCACAACGTTGCAAAGGTTACCCTGGTGTTTCTTTCTAGGTTCCGGCCCCCAATCCTTGGGTTACCCTGGTAACCTCTTACGAAACCCGGCCCCTTTTGCATACTATTGTAGAATCGAATGTCTCTTGAAGAAACAAGACATCGATTTGCCATTCCAGGCCTTCTCATCTTATACTCAAGACTGAAGTAGCTCAAGAGTCATAAGCGAGGCATAACATCTTGTTATGTGTTTTAATCTAACTACTATGTTCTTTAGTTATCTCTGACTTACTAACTCTTTGCAAGTTACCCTGACACCACTTTGTGTGTCGGCCCTTACAAAAAGCCACTCCCCTATACATAACAAAGGAATCTATGTTCTCTGACTAAGGTTTACAAGGTGTACATAAAACCAATTCAAAATAAAAGACTAACCGTGTTATAACGGACATCAAATCATTGTTCATAAAACAGGTGTCAAACCACCATACAAACCCATGTACACATCCTTAGTAACACAAGAACTCTACTTAAATAATCACATTCCCCATAATTTTCAAATTTAACTGGAAGACTTGTACAACTAAGACTTTCCCAATTTGCCCAAATCACAACAAAACAAAATTTAAAGTAAAATTAAAATCAATAGAAATCTACTATTTGGATATACTAAATCCTCTCAAGCAATAATTTAAAATACCAGAATTATTCATCTAAGGTTTAATTCACCTTCCATGCAATACGAAAATCAGATCTACAATTAACCCAATTTCATATCCATATATTATAATGAAAATTATATAACTCCAGAATAACAATCTATTCATAGAACAAATATCTAAATCATGATAACTATTTATTAAAATATAAAAATCTAGATATTTAATAAATTAATTCTTCTAATCATCCCATTTAACATAATATTATTTTAATTTAATATATATATAAATATAATATATTAAATATTTATTGCTTTTCGAAATTCGCATATAATATATATATATATATAACGAATTTAATAAATTATATATAAAATTCGCATTATAAAAAAAAATCAAATTTTAATAATTGAAACATAGAAATTTGCATTCTAAATTTTTTGTTATAACACATACCATTTATGGAAGGGCTCCCGCGAGCCTCCCTGTGGGAGGACGCAACCTTGCCAGGGTTGCGCCCACCACTATAAAAATTTGGGAAGGGTTTCAGCCCTCCCTTGTGTATTCAATTTTTTTTTTAAAGAAATCTAAAACATTTAAAACTTTGACGAAAATTTTTCAGCGATTAAAATAAATCGCGTTCGGCATTTAATATAAATTCGCTCCATGCGAATTTTGTACAGCAGGGTTTTAAATCAATATTTTTTTATTGGTATATATACATTTATATATGTATATATATATATATATATTTCATTATAAGTATATATATATAATTTTCAATAACAGTAAATCATTGTATTTGTGCATTTTTTTTAACAAGAAATGAAAAGAAACATTTTCATTCTGAATAAATTGTTTTTCCAAAATAATATATGTATAAAATCAATAACATAAGTTTTTAATAAAATAAATCTCCAAATTTATTTCCAAATCAAACAGATAAATTTTATCATGAAACCCTCTATGGTTTTGTAATTTCACTTGTAGGTATTATACTGTTTGAAATTAATTTTCACAGAGATTCTAATATTTAACAGCAAGAATTTCTTTCCTTTCTCATCTAAAATATTTCATAAATCTTTCCTACTGTAAAATCTTTACAAAAATTCCTGAGAAAACAAAACACAGGAAATACTAAACAAATATTTTCTCAAACATTCTTTTCAAAAGAAATCAAATTATACAAAGTAGAATACCTGTAGTTTGAGATTTGATTGTAGAAAATAAATCCTCTGTTGCCCGTAGCACACAATCCTCCAAAGCTTCTTTCACAAACACACAAGATCTTCCCACCAAGGGATCTTCCACAAAAATACAACCAGATACAAAGAAATAACAATTTCTAGGAAGGAATGAATTTTACACAGCAATTTTTTTGTATTTCCCTGTGAAGAAAAAAAAACTGATAACCCTACCGTAATTCCCAGATCCTCAATATCCTTCGAGAAATTTCTCAACAAACCCAATAAATGGAACTTACACACATGTCGAGAAGATGTAAAAATATCTCAACCACTTCTCGGATAACTCTTCTTTTCAAATTGCATGCACATAATAATTTTATTATTTATTTATTTATTTTTTTAAATTTAAATTTACAACCACTATTCAAATCTCGTGCATTTTTTATTAATTTTCTAATTTTCAAATACAATATAATTTACACACTTAATAATTTAATTTAATTAATTAATTTATTTAATTAAATTAGTTTAATCTTTTAAGATCAACCATTTAACCAAATAAGCTAATTAATTAATTAAATAATTAAGCAACTAATCTCTTCCACAATTAAATATTAATTTAAATAACAATAATTTAAAACACAATAAACTATCATTAAAAATTAACCAAATTTACCTTTCAAGCAATTTATCCAAACAAAAGAATTTAAAACAATCCTATGACTCTAAACTAAAACAGACGATGTACTAAGACCGGGATTATAGATTAGACTAGGATGAACCAAACTACTATCTCCCAATCAACATATCCGTTGAGTCTTGACACGCTCAAACCTGAGTACACAGGTGGAGTCAGTGTCATGTACCTACAATTCCTGCAACCAAGCAATAACATGCATATATATATAAATCATTGTACAGGCACACTGTGCGGAGAAAATCACAGATATCACAGGGCACTCGCAAGCGAGTGATGCGATTCTGTTCTCCACACCAATACACTTCACAACAAACTGACGAAATAAATAGTTGTTAGTCCATCATAAACATGTACATAGCAATAAACAACTGAAAGTAAACATCTACGCTATCTCAAAGCATGTCTAAAATCAGTAATCACCAAACAATGTATCATCATGTCACAGAGTAAATCCACTGTCACTCAAAACCAGCGATCAAAATATCCAAACAAAGTATCATAATCTAACAGTATGAAAACACAATAGCAGAAAACATAAGCATAAACAGAGGGGTACTACATCTGGGGAGTGGGCACGGCCCATTCCAGGGCTGCGCCCAGTAGCCTACGGCTGCTGTGTGTAGCCATGGAGGCTGTGCCTCCTCCTCTAATAGTGGACATATCTGAGAACCCTCTATGGCTAACTGTTCGGGATCCCATCCCTCATTCTCTGACCCAACTATTCTGCCAAATCACTATGATGAGGGCTAGGAGGGGGAGTAACCTGAGGGATTGGCCCTCGGCCTCCACCTCGATCTCTACCACAACCTCTTCCTCCTCGCCTATGCATGTTCCTACACATAACAATAACGAGTCTTAGATACTATTCAACCAAGGCTAACAGTTGCGACACTACGTACTAGGTCAACCTAATGGGCTCGTGATTACCCAGAGCGTCTAGTGTTTGTAACCTTTGCTCTGATACCAATCTGTAATGCCCTGTCTTAATAACCTAAGAATGTTGCAATTGTGTATAATGGTGTAGATATATATATTTTTTCAATTTTCCTTTTTAATTGTGTATCTTTTGGGCATATTGGGAAAGTTATAGTCGAATAAGTCTTCCAGAAGGATTTGTGTAGTAAGGGGGGTATTATTGTTCAAAGTATATCTTGAGTTGACTTGAGTTGTGCATGAGTAAAATATGGTGTTTTGATAATTGAATTTTGATAAAAGTTTTAATGATCATTGAGGGTTAATTGTTATTGTGTGATGAACTTTATGCACTTGTAAACCCTAGTCAAGAAAACTTAGTATATCCTTGTTATGTTTAGGGGAGTGGCTTTTTGTAAGGGCCAACACACAAAGTGGTGTCAGGATAACTTACAAAGAGTTAATAATTCAGTGACAACTAAGAACACAGTAGTTAGATTTAAAAATCTTTAACAAGATGTTTATGCCTCGCTTATGACTCTTGAGCTACTTCAGTCTTGAGTATAAGATGAGAAGGCCTGGAATGGCAAATCAATGTATTATTTCTTCAAGAGACATTCGATTCCACAATAGTATGCAATAGGGGCCTGGTTTCATAAGAGGTTACTAGGGTAACCCATAGATTGGGGGCCGGAACCTAGGAAGAAACACCAGGGTAACCTTTGCTACGTTGTGATGACACTCCACCTAAAGTAATAGTTAACCTTGTGTATGTAGCATATTCAATCGTCAAAATCTGGAAGCAATGAAACCAATAGTTTGTTATGTACTAGTGTCTAGGGTTAGTAGAATAGGTCTAGGTAACCTTATTACTATCTCCTAGCACGGGGGGTGGACCTACGGGTACCACATGGTTGGGTGGAACGTGCACCATACTAGACATCTCGATACATAATCAGCAATATCACGTTTCATACCAGGCCAGAAATATAATTGCCGAAGATCAGCATGCATTTTCTTGACTCCTAGATGAGTTGAATACGGAGCTCGATGAGCTTCAGTCATAATTAATGTACGAAGACTCTCAACATGTGGTACATAAATACGACCTAAATGCCATAATATACCATCCGATTCTAGGACATATCCTACAAATTGACCTTCTAAAGGTCTACCAGATTCAATCTCCAACCTCACTTCCTAATATAATCTATCAGTAGGAAGTGCAGCTATTATTTGACCTCTCAAATCTACTTCGAGAGTAGTAGCAAAGATCTCATGTCGACGGTGACTAAGAGCGTCAGCCACTACGTTCTCTTTTCCTTGAACATATTTCACATCAAAATCGTACTCACACAAGAACTCCATCCACCGTCTTTGCCTAGCATTCAAGTTAGGTTGCATAAAGATATATTGCAAACTACGGTGATCAGTATGAAGTTTGAAACGATGACCTAATAAGAAATGCCTCCAACGAACTAATGCATGCACAACCGCAGCTAGTTCTAGGTCATGAGTAGGATAGTTTAATTCATGATATTTGAATTTGCTGGACTCATAAGCAACCACACGCCCATCTTGCATCAATACTGCTCCCAAACCCTCTAAGGATGCATCCGCACATACTATGAAATCCTTAGTAGGATCAGGAACAATCAGTATAGGCGCATTAGTCAACTTTTCTTTAAGAGTCTGAAAAGTCAACTGAAATTGCTCTGTCCAAACAAACTTCTTCCCTTTCTTCTGAAGAGAAGTAATAGGATGACCGATTCTAGAAAATACCTCTACAAACCGCCTATAGTAACTAGCTAGACCCATAAAACTACGGACTTCACCTACATTAGTAGGTGTGGGCCAATCTACAATAGCTTGGATCTTTGAAGGATCCATAGCAATACCTTTACCAGATATCACATGTCCAAGGTATTTTATTTCAGTTTGAAAGAAATCACACTTCTTCAGGTTCACATACAATTGATTTTCCCTTAAACATTGCAATACCTGTCTCAAGTGTTCTTCATGTTCCTTCATGTTCCTTGAATAAACTAAAATATCATCGAGAAATACCAGGACAAAGCGATCAAGGTATGTATGAAAAACACCCAACTAAATATTAGAGGATATGCTTAGGATGTATGTAATGGACCAAAAGTCACGTTGGGAGGATTATTTGTACTTAGTAGAATTCGCTTACAATAACGGATATCAGAGTTCTATAGGTATGCCACCATTTCAGGCATTATACGGTCGTCCTTTTCGAACTCCTTTAAGTTGGGATCGACTTGAGGATAGAGTATTATTTGGACCTGAGATGCTTTGTGACATGGAACAACAGGTTGACCGTATTAGAGAGCATTTGATAGAAGCTCAGGATAGGCAAAAGAAATATGCCGATGCACATAGGATAGACTAACATTTCGCTATTGGTGATAGAGTGTTTCTTCAAGTGCGACCGCGAAAGAGTCCAATCCGTTACGGAAAAGGCTCTAAGCTTGCGCCTCATTTTGTTGGGCCATTCAAGATCTTAGAGAGAATTGGTCTCGTGGCATATCGACTTGCCTTACCACCCAGTTTGTCTCGTATTCATGATATTTTTCATGTATCAGTTCTTAGACCATATCATCCTGACATATCTCATGTACTTGATTGGAATGTGTTACAGGTAGAGGACAGGCAGTTGGCTTTGGAGCCCGTGGCCATTCTACAGCGCTGGACGCTCGGTCTCAGGGGTCGAGACATTGATCAGGTGAGGGTCCAATGGGATCCTAGCCATGAGGCTTCTGCTACTTGGGAGGATGCGACATGCATGAGGGAACTTTATCCCTATCTGTTCGCAGGCTTTCAGGAGCAAGCCTGATCCTAGGGGGGAGGATGTAGTACCCCTCTGTTTATGCTTATGTTTTCTGCTGTTGTGTTTTCATACTGTCAGATTATGATACTTTGTTTGGATATTTTGATCCCTGGTTTTGAGCGACAATGGATTTACTCTGTGACATGATGATACATTGTTTGGTGATTATTGATTTTAGACATGCTTTGAGATAGCGTAGATGTTTACTTTGAGTTGTTTATTGCTATGTACATGTTTATGATGGACTAACAGCTATTTATTTTGTCAGTTTGCTGTGAAGTGTATTGGTGTGGAGAACATAATCGCATCACTTGCTTGCGAGTGCCCTGTGATATCTGTGATTGTCTCTGCACGGTGTGCCTGTATAATAATTTATATATATATGCACGTTATTGCTTGGTTGCAGGAATTGCAGGTACATGACACCGACTCCACTTGTGTACTCAGGTCTGAGTGTGTCAAGACTCAATGGATATGTTGATCGGGAGATAGTAGTTTGGTTCATCCTAGTCTAATCCTATAATCCGGTCTTAGTACATCGTCATTTTGGATTGATCCTTAGGATTGTTTTAAATTCTTGTTTTGGATAAATTGCTTGAAAGGTAAATTTGGTTAATTTTTAATGATAGTTTGTGTGTTTTAAATTATTTGTTATTTAAATTAATGTTTAATTGTGGAAGAGATTAGTTGCTTAATTATTAATTAATTAATTAGCTATTTGGTTAAATGGTTGATCTTAAAGGGATTAAGCTAATTTATTAAATAAATAAATAAATTAAAATTAAATTATTAAGTGTTAATAAGAATATATTGTATTTGAAAATTAAAATTAATAAAATGCATGAGATTTGAATAGTGGTTGTAAATTTAATTTAAAAAATAAAAATAAATAATAAAATTATTATGTGCATGCAATTTGAAAAGAAGAGTTATCCGAGAAGTGGTTGAGATATTTTTACATCTTCTCGACATGTGTGTAAGTTCCATTTATTGGGTTTGTTGAGAAATTTCTCGAAGGATATTGAGGATCTAGGAATTACGGTAGGGTTATCAATTTTTTTTTCTTCACGGGGAAATAAAAAAAATTGCTGTGTAAAATTCATTCCTTCTTAGAAATTGTTATTTCTTTGTATCTGGTTGTATTTTTGTGGAAGATCCCTTGGTGGGAAGATCTTGTGTGTTTGTGAAAGAAGCTTTGGAGGATTGTGTGCTACGGGCAACAGAGGATTTATTTTCTACAGTCAAATCTCAAACTATAGGTATTCTACTTTGTATAATTTGATTTCTTTTGAAAATAATGTTTGAGAAAATATTTGTTTAGTATTTCCTGTGTTTTGTTTTCTTGGGAATTTTTGTAAAGATTTTATAGTAGGAAAGATTTATGAAATATTTTAGATGAGAAAGGAAAGAAATTCTTGTTGTTAAATATTAGAATCTCTGTGAAAATTAATTTCAAACAGTAGAATACCTACAGGTGAAATTACAAAACCATAGAGGGTTTCATGATAAAATTTATCTGTTTGATTTGGAGATAAATTTGGAGATTTATTTTATTAAAAACTTATGTTATTGATTTTATATATATATTATTTTGGAAAAACAATTTATTCAGAATGAAAATGTTTCTTTTCATTTCTTGTTAAAAAAAATGCACAGATACAATGATTTACTGTTATTGAAAATTATATATATATATATTTATATATATATACTAATAATGAAATATATATATATATACATATATAAATGTATATATACCAATAAAAAAATATTGATTTAAAACCCTGCTGTACAAAATTCACGTGGAGCGAATTTATATTAAATGCGATTTATTTTAATCGCTGAAAAATTTTCGTCAAAGTTTTAAATGTTTTAGATTTCTTT
>VDFB02329232.1:52952-217203 GCA_007258455.2 Sequoia sempervirens | reverse complement strand
TTTTTATCTTATTTTGGTTGTTCTAATTTAGTTATATTTCTTCATTATTATTGTATTATGCTATGTCCGATAAGAAAAGATTTGACTTCTAGTAGATTCCATGTAAACTAAGCATTCTAGCAAAGATCAAGAGGTATCCATTTTATTAAATTCATCACTCAACCTTATTTTTTATAGTATAGGGTTTTTATGCACCATAAGCATTGATTTTTAGATTTGTCTATTGTTAGTTGTTTGGTAAGGTCTTCTTTTATCTAGTCCCTTTATGTTTTAGTTGTAAGTGATATATTGTTGGCTTTTGCCTTGTATTTATGTATGCTACTCATGATGCTTGTTGGCATATTTTGATTTAATCTTTCTAGTTATATAGTTCTTTGGTTTAGTTCCTTACAATTCTTGTTGTCACATTCTTTTCATTATTATTATTTGATTATGCTTGTTTGATTAAACTAAAAAATAATGATTTCTAGTGGATTCTCTATAAACTAAACATCATGGCAAGGATTAAGGGATGTCTATTTTATTAAACTAATCATCCAATCTTATTCTTTATGTTGTTGAGTTTTTAGAAACCATGAGAATTAATTTATAGTAGATTCTTTGTAGACAAACATTCTCTCAAAGTTATGACCATATAGACAAAAATAAATTTATATTTTTTTCAATTAATTATTTGTCTTAATATTATAAATTGAGAAAATAAAAATAAAAAGTTAAGTCTTTTTTTTTTTTTAAATATAATTAATAAACTAAGACTTTTTATTATTAAAAAAACAATAGAATTCAAAAAGTAAAATGCAATCTAAGACTACAATAGAAAACATAACATAATGGAAATTGTCTAGTAGAGGTAAATTAGCATGAAATTTACAAGTTAGAGACTAAAAAACAAGCATATAACTATGAATTTGAAGCAACAACACCATATACTACAGTTGCACAATATGCAACAACAACACAATATACAATAGAAGTACAATATCCAACAATAGCCCATTATTCAAAAGACCAAAAGTAGAGTTACAAAGATGAGAAAAAACCAACTGACCACCAAAAGAAACAATAACAAAGAAGCAACTGTCAATTTTGCAAAAGAGACCTTAGTCCTTGAGCAATACAAATCTTCTTCTTACTTGGAAGTTGATTTACTTGAAGTTTGATATGTTGAATTTGGAAATCCATCTTTAAATTATTTGTGGACTTCGCTTGTAGCTATGGGAATAAAGAAGCAAGACAATCAAACACATTAGAGTAAAGCCTTAGTACTACAAATTCCTAGTGATTGTTATGGTTATTAAAAATTTATCTACACTTGTTTCTCTATAAATGCAGGAAATAACATGTTGAACACCATCAACAATAACATTATTATGAAGTTTGACCTTGAGTAAAGCCTCTTTCCAACTTAGTTTATATTCAAAAAAGAAATCAAGTCATTAACCACATAATTCTATTATTTTTTAACAAATGGGTATTCCCCAAAAAATGTGCCTCATATCTTCATGTCTCTAACAAAATGGACAATTAACTGGTTGAACCATAATTCACTTCAACATGCCCCCAATGGGTAGTTTGAAATGTAGTATCTTCCAAGCCAATAACTAAGCATCTAAATTGGCTTTTGATTTCCAAATTTGAAAAATTAGTTTTGCCCAAAAAATTCACTAGATCTATAATTCCATTTGATGTTCAAGTGAGGTTTCATGGGAAGAACAAGAAAAAACTACAAATATATATATATTTTAAATAAAAATTAAGAAAGGATAAGATGACAACCATAGCCAATCTTTGAAAAAAATGCATTGAATAAGGGTATATAGCTTCATAGACAATTCCAACAATACCATAGACTACACAATTTGATTAAAAAATTGTTTGTATTTGTTACTTAGACTAAATTAATTTTTAACAATATATCATGGTAACGAGCTCAATGTAAAAAAATCCCAATGGCATCCACCATTGTAGATTCTTTTTTTAAAATAAAAAATAAGACTATTTTGGAAAACTTAAAGCCAGGGGCTACTCATGATAAATAATGTGTTCCACTAGGTAAACAAAGTGGAGAAGTTGAACCCATGTTGAAGAGAAGCATCTCTCCACCTTAGAAGATCATAGATATATTGTCAAGCCTTCTAGATAGACTAAAAGGAAGGTGGGGCTTTAATAGAAAAAAAAATGAAGCATGAAGAATTTTATCTAACCACCACACCACCTGCCATTTACCTTTAACCAAGGCTAGGCTAATTATGTTTCATATGAGAATCTTCCAATTATTCATCTTTGTCATCTCTAATAATCCAGTTAGCTACTAAACATGTCCTTATGTTTTCTGGTCCATTAGCCCTAAACCTCCTATGCATTTAGGTTGAATATAGTGAGTCCAAGATGTGGCTATAAATCCAACATTACCATCTCATTTAGTCCATAAAAACTAATGAATAATTTTGATTAATTTTGCATAACCTTTATTAGATGACATCCAACAAGATGATTAATAAATATGTGTGGAAAGGAATATTTAAATAGCAACTTTTATTTTCCTGACCAAAGAAAGGAATTTATTCCTGTAGCTAAAAAGTTTAGTTTTGACTCTAATAAGATACTAGCTCCACATATCAAAGAGAGAAACCTTGGGACCAAAGGGCATCCCAAGATACCTAATAATTTCTGTGTTTAATTTATTTTCATTCCCAAGGTATCCAATGAGGAATAGGCTGGGCCTGATGTTGGGAAATTGTGTCTCAACCTTGTAATTATATAAAGGTTATTGTTGATAGGATATATATACATATATATACATACATATATACATATATATATACATACATATATATGTATGTATATCCTAGTTACACTAAGAGATGTAATATACAGTGGGAGCACGAGGTGGAGGGGAGGAGTGGGATGCGTGTAAACAATTTTTGTTAACTTTTTTAGAAAACTCCTAAATGGCCTATATACATTAAATAAATGATATATTGTAAATATAGACCATTAATTATTAGGTTTTAGATCTAATGGTGGATATTTTGTTGGCCTATCTTGCCCTAAAAGGCAACCCTATTTTATTAGGATGTTGTACTACAATTGTAGATGGTTATGTATTCTGAGAGTCTGATAGTGGTTGTGTTGTCTCTTGATCTCTGATTGATGATAGTCCTATGAGAAGCTTGCTTTGCAAGTATATAGTAATCTTTGAGATTTTTTAATAATATATTGGGTGGCTTTTGGAGTGTGGGGTTTTTCTCCCAAAAGGGCTTTCCCCATGTAAATCACTGTGTTGTGGTATGCATGATATCTATGTTTATTTCTATTTAAGTTTCTGTAACTGTTAAAGATCTATAAATTTTTTGCATTTTCATCCTCTCAAGATTAGTGTAGGAAGATGTTTTGCAACCTTAGCTTCCTTATGAGTGGTATTAGAGCCTGATCACCTTTGGTTTCAGTTGTGGGTTGTTGGGTTTTTTGAACTAATATAGATTTGAGTGGAAGCTTGTGTAAAAGATACTTTGCGATCTTGTTGCAGGAATTTTCATATGGAAAGTTTATCAGGGAGAATAGAGGTGGATAAATTTTCTAGAAATAATATTGAGATGTGGAAGCTAAAGATGGAGGATCTATTGATAGATTGAGATCTATGGGATGTTGTTGATGAGAATATTTCAAGGCATGCAAACCCTATTCAGGCTATTCAATATGATGTTATGGACCATAAAGCTAAGGCTCTAATCAAATTTTTCTTGGAAGACTCCATTTTAATTAATGTCCATGAAGAGACCTCTGTGCATAAACTATGGAAGAAACCTAGTGAGATGTATCAAGCCAAATCTTTAGTGAACAAGATTTTCTCGAGGAAGAAATTATATTCCTTGAGAATGGAAGAGGGTGGATGAACCAAAAACATTTGAAATAATTCAATATGTTGGTGGCTCAATTGGCATCAATTGGTGTCAAAATGGATGAGGCGGACAAATGTCAGATCTTGTTTTGTTCTTTGCCTAATTCGTGGGATTCTCTTGTTATGGCTATTGGGAGTACTTCTGTTATTTTGAAGACTGAAGATGTGGTGGGATCTTTGATTTTTGAAGAGATGAGGAGGAAGGTATCCATAACTTCCAAGGATGCCTTAAATGTCCATGGAAGACCTAAGGAAAAAGACAAGAAGAATGAGAAGCATGAAAAATCCAAGTCCATGGGGAGATCTAAATCTCTTGGAAAGTCTAAAGTTATTTGTTGGAACTGTGGTAAGCCTAGACATGTTTGTAAGGAATGAAAAGAAGAAAAGAAGTAGAAAAAGATGAGATTTGATTTTAATTCTGAGTTTGAGAAGGAAGATGGCAACACATTCATTGCAACTTTGGAAACTCGTGTAGGTAATGATACATGGTTAATTGACCTAGATGCATCTTTCCATATGATCTTTAATGGAGATTGGTTTTCTAAATATGAAGAATTCGATGGAGGTGAGGTGTACTTGGGTGATGAATCCCATTTAAATATTGTTGGTCATGGTAAAGTTAAAATTAGGTTTCCTAATGGTAGAATAAAAAATATTAATGGTGTGTTTCATATCTCTGGATTAGCATGAAATCTATTATCTATGATCAAACTAATATATGTGGGTGCGCAGGAAGTATTTTATGATGCAGGATGTAAGATGGTTAGAGGTGCCATGGTGGTTGCTAGAGGTTTTAGATATAGCACATAGTATGATGCATGCACTATTAGTGCAATAGTACTTCTGTGAAAATCAAGTCTATGGAACAGGATATGGTTTCACCTTCAACAAATGGTCATGGCTTCAAGGAACCAAGGGTGCTCTTTCTTCTCAATCAAAGTTACCTGTAGAGAAAAATATGTTATGGCACCGAAGACTTGGCCACATTAGAGAAAAGGGTCTAAGGACCTTGAAAAATAAAAACCTTGTTGAAGGTTTGTCTGATTGTAATAATGAATTCGATATATGTGAGCATTGCATTTATGGAAAACAAAATCATGTTCGGTTTTACTCAAGTTCTCATAATTCTTGTGGTGTATTGGATCTTATTCATTATGATGTGTTTGGTCTGGTAGATGTTCCTTCGATTGGTAAATTCACATATTATGTTTCATTTATTGATGATTATAGTAGAAGGATATGGGTATTTTTTCTAAAGAGTAAATATTAAGTTTTTAGTCAATTTAAAGAATTTAAAGTAATGGTTGAGTTGCAGACTAGAAAGAAAATAAAATGTTTGAGGACTGATAATGGGAGTGAATTTTTCTCTAATGATTTTGATATATTTTATAAAGATTGTGGAATTCATAGACAAAAGACAACTTTGTATTCTCCACAATAGAATGGAGTTACAGAAAGAATGAACATGACACTAATGGAGAAGGCTATGAGTATGTTGAGTGGTGTTGGCTTAGAATAACAGTTTTGGGATGAAGTTGTTTTTGTAGACATCTAAATTTGGACACTTACATTGGTCCAAATTTATCCCTTTCCATCCAAATTCCCTCTTGCATTAATTAAGTAATATTACCATTATTTAATTAATATGCCTAAAGTCCTCTAAATCCCCAAGGTATCTAGTTAAATAATTAAATACCTTACCATTTATCCCCCTTTATCCTCAAAGAATTAAATAAATAAGAAATTTATTTGATTCCTCACATGTCACACCCTTCATAATCCTCTGTTAATCTAGATTAGCTTAATTAATCCATGATTAGGATGTGCATACCCTTAATCAGCTTAATCATGATTAATGTCACATCCTCCATATTTGTCCACTTGCTTATAATCTCCCATTAATCTTCTTAATCACCTATTTACACAACCTTAATCTAATCCCCTTGCTACATTTAGCATACCTTTTTGGTCAACCTTCACAATTTCCACATTTAGCCTAGACCCTGTTCCCCATGTGAATTAAAAATTCACATTTATCCCTCCAAGACTCTCCTCTTCCACATGCAAGTTGTTTTTTTTTATTAGATTGTAGGAATTGGGTAGCACGACCCCCTATAAACTGTAGTGCACCTGGTAAACTTTGTAATGTGACTGGCGGCGCTGGCGTGACACGCCCTCTAGTACCACGGGGGTGGAGGAGACTAGACCTCGTGACCAACCTCCTGCAACAGGAAAGATTTAGCCAACCGAGCTAGGGCCCCAACCCCCTCCCCGTGCAAGTTGTTAGGAGTTCTAGAACTCCTCACTTTTCACATCAATCACATGGAGCCAAGAACTTTCCATTATAAGGACCTTGTATTATCCACAAGGTAATTCCAATCATGTGAATTTAAAATTCACATTTATTTCTCCAACCACTTTTCTCTTCCCCATGATGATGTGTGAGGAATTCTAAAATTCCTCATATGTCAACATCCTTCCCATATTGGGACAAAAAGTTCCTTTTTGAAGAAATATTCTCCTCATTCCAAGGTACTTGCAAGTACCTCCACCTCACATATCCCTTTTCCAACTCATTTGTCCTTGTGACACTTCATCCTCCACATAGAAAGATGTGAGGGCTTGTGAGTCCTCAACTCACCACAACCCTTCATCTTACCCATGTTGGAAAAATCTCAACCATTCAATTATCTAGAGAAATATCCCTTAAAATGGAAGATTTTCTTTTCAATTCTCTCATTAGGCATTCATCACATTCACAATTTCAACTTTGAAGCTCAAGCTCTCACACTCGCATTTTCACTCAAAAACCTCCATTGTTGCATGTTTTCAATCTTTCATCACTTGCATTTGTATTCATCAATCCAACTACCCACATAGTTCATTGCATTCCCCATCTCACCTAGATCATTTTGCATCCATTTTTAGTCCATTTTTCCATCAATGAGCATACATAACATCAACTATCAAAGGGCCAACCAAGGAACAACTCATACAAGGTATAAATTTGCTTTTCTTATCTTTATTTTGTTTGAGTTTAACGCAGCCCAATCTTGAGGTGTTGAAGTGTTTTTTTCCTTCTTTTGCATTCTATTTTGCATCATTTAGGCTATGTTAACAATATTTCTCACATTTATGGCATGCCCGCTGGGACCCACAAATGGGTCTCTTTCTTTTACATTTTTTGTTGTTTGACATTTTGTAGGTTTAGGTTGCAGAGAGGCGATTCCGCAGATAACAGAGGTGACCCCGCCCCTAGTTGGGCAACCTTGCCCGAGAGAGGGATGAACTTGTCCTAAGTTGGGTGAACCTTCCCCAACTTGGGAAAACTTTCCCATGACAGGGGTGATTCTACCTTGTAGAATCGCCTATCTGTGAAAAAGATAGAATATGCCTTCAGTTTTCTAGACAGGTGACCTTGCCCTAGAGAGGGGTGAACCTTCCCTAGAGAGGGGTGACCCTACCCAGACAAAGGCATCTATGAGGTAAAACAATAGTTTAAACTTCATTTCCAAAATCTATTTCTTATCATTTTGAAATAATAACCCCCTAACTTCATCTGTTGGTGAGTGTTTCTACCTTTTTGCTAACATTTTTGCAGCTTGTTTCACTCTTTTTGAAGACTGGAGATCAAAACTACCAACACTTTTATTGTAGACCGATCATTCCCAACTTTGTTAGTTTAGTTTGTTTATCATTTTTGCTTATTAATCTAGGCACATAGACCTAATTAAGGGGAGTCAACATATTATTTGCTATGTTTGAAATTCCTTTGTGTCACCCAAGGGGGCACTACATCATTCAACCTTTCCCCTTGCACTTCGTGTGAGCCTAGGGAGTAACCGAAAATGGTTAGTGTTCTCTTTTTAGCGGGACTTGCTTGGGGATTTCATTACCCCAAGAGACGATCCCAACCACATGTACCTGTAGGGTATATAAAGGGGGAGAGTGAAAGCTATAGCTCAATCCAGTCATGTCATGTCTGGCAGAGCGTCGAAGCTAGGGTGATATCTAGATAAGACGTGAAGAGTTGGTTTGAGCCTTCAGTACCTCGTTGGGGTTCTCGACTCACGCTTGTAGACGAGCAGGTGTTCATGGTTGTGCCTCACATACCGTGCGTATATCGAGGACTCCCTAGATCACCTTGTTCATTCTAATTAGAGGACTGTATTGGCCATACCCCTCTTACTAATCTTAGGATCGTGCTGCTTGAATTGTCTTTTTGGTGCAAAACTAGTGAATTTCTATTCATTCAAGCCAACCTTTATCTATTTCTTGTTGTTTGCTATGTTTTTGGTCCTTTGCCATAGCTATTTTCATCCAAGTAAAGTTCAGGTCTATTGAACAAGGGAGAACCTGCCTTGAACAAGGGTGACCTTCCTTTTGTCTTAGATATTTCCCAACCTTTTCCTATTAGAATTTCCCATCTTTCATTGAATAGGTGACCCTGCCCGAGAGAGGGGTGACCCTGCCCTGAACAGGGGTGAACCTACCCTAAACAAGGGTGACTCTACCCTCTATCAATCAAACAACCATCAAAACAACAGTTTCACCAAGTTGGGTGAACTTGCACCAAGTTGGGCAACCTTGCCCCCTAGATAGGCAACCTTGCATCCCAGATAGGCGACTTTTCCCAAAAGTAGACCTTCATCCATCTTCCCATCATCGTAATTTTCATTCATCAACATTTTTTGAAAGTCATCATTTTATCAACTAAATCACATAGGTGCATCTTAGAACATCATTAGAGTTCACATCCATCATGAAATTATCCATCCCAATCACCTAGACTTCGTTTAAGGGATTTTGATTTTGATGCTGAAACTTTCGAAGGCCATAACTTTTGACTCGGGTGTTCGTTTGGGCTAAAATTTTATGGGAGGTTGCATTATGAGGTGGCATGTGTATTCCTAACTGACCCTATATTAGTTGGCCCCAGTTTAGGCACATTTTTGGGGCTTGAAACTTTCATCTTGACCCTCAAAATTGCAATTTAGTGTTTTTTTCCAGTTTTTGAAAAATTGTTTTCATTAATAAATCATAATGCATGTCTCAAATTTAGGATGCTAGTTGGAAATTAATTCTACCTTAGTTTTAGGAATTTTTTGGGAAAAAACTAGACTCTCAAAGGTATGCCTGTGAAATTTCCTAAAATGGCAAAATTTGACAATTTTTGAAAATTGCCAAATCTAGAAAAATATGATTGTGAGCACCTTATGTCGTCTAGTTAAGCCCATGAACTTGGTTTGAAATAAATCCCATCACATCCTCCAATCATCCTAATATGAGCTTTAATCCAATCCCAATCTGAGCTTAACCTAAATCCAAATTTGGGCTTTAGTCCACTACCATCCAAGATCTTCTGATATCGAAACAAATCTTAAGATCCCTGTCTTCCATCTTCAAATTCATCCTATTTATCCTTTCATCACCTTTTCTTTCCTTCTAATCATCCATTCCCTTTTTTCAATCCATATCCATCTAATCCAACATCATGAATCCTTATCCTCCATCGATGCAACCAAAAATAGTAGTCAAGGGAAACCCTAATTACGTTGACGATGATAACAAGAGTCTTGTTGATCAAGAGGTATATGACATAGATACCCTTGATGCTATCATTTCTATTAAGATTTCCCCAACCACTTTCCAAAATACAATCACCCCTTCGAACTATCCTGCTATGTCTTCATCCATGCCTAATAACGCTCCTTATGCTACGTCTGACAAGGGATATCCATTATTTTCCCTGTTCGCATATTCATCATATTATTCATATACATGTTTCTCTTATCCAAAAACCACATCCTCTTATCCTAATCTACCATTCCAATATTCCCATCCTAATATACCATCCCAATACTCCTATTACAATCCCCCATCCATGTCCCCCTATCCTAATCCTCCTTACTAGTCTACCCATCCTAATCCAACATTCACACCTTCTTATCTTAATCCTACATCCCTATCAACCTATCCTAATCCAACATCCACATCTTCCTATCCTAATACACCATCTACATCAACCTATCCTAATCAGACATCCCAATCTTTCTATCCTGATCAATTATCCCAATATCTCTACTATAATCCACCACCTGCATCTTCTTATCCTAATCCACCACTCGCATCCTCTTGTCCCAATCCACCATCCATGTACTCCTATCCTAATTCACCATCCCACTCTTCCCATCTTAACCCACCTTCCCAATATTCTTATCTTAATTCCTCATCTACTTCCTCCAACATCAATCCACTATCCACGTCTTCCTTTTCTAGTCTGCTATCACAATATCCTTACCTTAACCCTCAATCTAATCCTAATCCCCCTCCAATCCTAATCCTCTATATACTCTTAGTCCTTCGTTCAACCTCGTTCCTCAATCTAATCCTAGTCCACCAATCCATAATCCTAGTCCTCCACCAATCCCTAATCCTTCATCTATTCCCACTACCCCAACTAAGCCTAGAATATGCATGATTCTCACTCCAGAAGTTCTCCAAGGGATTATGACAAATAAGACATCCCCAACTCCACACCTTGAAATCATGGGACCATGCCATCCCAATCCATCATCCATGATCACTAGTGATGAGACCCTTCTCCGTACCATACCTATCATTGATGTTACCACCCCTAGCACCACTCAAACCATTGAAACCATCACACCCACCAAATCCATTGAACCCCCATCTCCTACTCTGAGAGTCATCAAACCCATCGAACATAACCAAACTACATTATCATCTTCTACTCCTAGATCCACCCAATCTAGCGAAGACACCCAAATCCAATCCACTTCTCCCACTCCTAGTATCACCAAAATCCATTCCCATGAACTTCATGAATCCCCCATCCTTCCATCTCCCCCACTTGAGGAGTCTCTTCAACACTCTGTCATCATTCCAACCACACATGATGAGTCATGCCAAGAGCTTGATTCAGAGCATACCAACATATCCTCTTCTCTCGATTGAGATCCTTCCATCCTATCTAGTCCACCTCAATATCACAATCCCCCATCCATTCCATCCTATGATCCCCTTGACTCTCAAGATCTGATCACTCCATCACATGAGCCCTTATTACCCACTGCCACAAATACATATCCTATCATATCACCTAATCCCTCCCTTGATCCTTTACCACTTACTTCTCCTGATCAAGATGCTACTATCCCATCATCTCCATCTCATGATCCTCCATCATTTCCTAACCCAACTATCCCCACACCACTTTTATATTCCCTTGGTACTCTCACATTCATCCATGGTGTTTTCCTTGCATATGAGGAATCAAGCATATACACCACCTATCCTACTCCACTTAATAATTGAATTGCACCATTCTTCCAAAATAACATGAATCCTACTATAGATTGAATGCTCAAAAGTATGAACTATCAAGGAAAAGGTTTAGGCCTTCATGAGAAAGGTATCCTAGAGCCCATCCATGTCAAAGAAGATCTGTGTACACAAGGTTTTGGATATATCTCTCAAGACTCGCAATCCAAAAATGTTGGTGCAACCTCCATACATCCTAAGCGAGCCTCCTCCAAAAGAACAATAGGCTCTTCCCATTGCTCCACAAAACCATTTGCCTCCATCCCCCCTCCATTGTATCACCTCAAAACAACCATCCATATTCCTCCTTCGTCTTCCAAATCCATTTTGGGTTCTTATGTCCCTCCATCCAACATCTCTCATCCTTCATCTACTCCATATATTTTGGGTCCTTATGTCCCTCCATCCACCATCACACATCCTCTAGCTACTAAGTCCATTTTGGTGTCTTATATCCCAAAATAACCTCCTCCCTCTCATCCTATTTATCCTTCTATCCATCAATCACCTACCTGTATCGCCCATCATAAACATCCCACTCTCATCTTCCCTAATTAGGATCAACAAAGGCATGTACCTAAACATCCTCCATCCACATATCATCCCCAAAATCCTACCTCCATTACTCCAATCATGCTTCCTCCACATCATCCATCTCCTTGCACCCATCTCATTGCTATTAAAAGAACTTTGGATACCAAAGTAAAAATGCATAAATATAAACATCCACATGAATCTAAACCCACTCATGTATCCTTCAAAAGACATGTTGAGAAAAAGAAAAATCCAATCCCACATGAAATCCAAAATCCAAATCAAACCGTGGCCCACCAAAGCAAAGCTCAAAACCATGTGGATCCCAAAGAAAAAAGATGCAATGCCTTCAAATGAAAAATTTGTAACAACATCCAAAGTTGCTAATCCAAAAGCTAATCACAAACATCCTCCATCTCCTAAATCTATTTTGGGTCCTTATGACCCAAAATTCACTATCTCATCTCCTCCATTATCCCCACATTCTTTTTACATTAATCCTCCTATCCTTTCACATCCACCACCATATGTGCCAATGTTGGTCTTGAAAACATTACCCCATCACGCACATACCCCATCATTCCATCCATACACTTTACAATATCCCATACATCATCCCACATATCCCCCCCATCAAATCCCTTTAATCCATTCTCTTGCATAATCCATTTATCCTAATAAGGTTGTACCAACATCCAATAGTCATCTCACACATGGGCTTTTAATACCTTGTATGGAACTTGATGCTTGATTCCTTCATCCATATCCTTATCACATGCCTTCTAAATCCACTTATCCACATCCCTATCTTTATCCATATCCATCCACATTCTATCCAAAAATCCAAAAATTCAACTATTTAAAAAATCCAAAAAAGTTTTAAAAAAGTCAAAAAAGTAAAAAAAGAAAAGAAAAAGTAAAGAGAAATCATTCATCCAATGGTGAAAACTCGGAAAACAAGCACCTTGGATAAGTACCATGATGAAAACCTGGCAAACAGGCTTCATGTGTACATCCTCCATCCAACTTACTTCCGCACTTGGGGGCAACCGCATCCCCTTCACCCATTTCCTCCATCCACCCTATTTTTCCACATTTTTCTTGTCATATCTCATTTATCCCAATCCCTCCATCCTCCTTGTGATCTTGATATAGATAGGGGAAAACATATATACATGATTTGGACACCTCTTGGCATATATTCCCCTCACCTACACACTACCCTAATCTTTATCCATATCCCTCTACCTTCCTACCCACCCTTCATGATACCATCAATATACCTTCCTTATCCATGCATCCTATCCATATCCATCTTACTCCTTTATTAGCCTTTCCTTCTAACTTCCATCCATCTTGCCTCATCATGCATGACATATCTAGAGTGGGGTCACTTCCTTCTTTGTGATATTTTCCTTGGAGACATCATTCATCCATTATAAATATCCATTCTATCTCACCATCCTGGTCTTTCTATCCATCATAACAATCCCTCCCATCTTGCAAATCCATACCTTTCCATCTATCCATCTAGTAACCTTTTCTTCATCCAAATCATTATCCCTCTATACATTCATCGTGGCAACCCCTTCCATCTCCCCATCCTTATCTTCCTATCCATCCAAACAATCCCTTCCATCTCCCCATCCTTATCCCTCTATCCATCCATCAAAGAAATCCCTCCCATCTTCCAAATACTTACCTTTCCATCTATCCATCTAGTAACCTTTTCCCCATCGAAATCTGTATCCCTTTATCCATCCATCCTAGCATCTTTCCATCTCCTCATCTTTATTTATCCATCCCTTCGTCTTTATCCTCATCCCATCTCATAATCCCTTGTCATTAGTATCTGGCTATGGGCTCACCCTCACCCCTCATCCAATCCAATGCCGTCTATCTCATCATTATCTCTCCCCCTTCTTTCACACATCTTTCCAATCTCCTCTCACTTCTCATCACTCATTTCTCCATCGTATCATCATCTCAATTCATCTTTTGATAATTGAGATAACTATCCCATCCCTAAGCTTCGTGCAATCACCACCATCCTATCTAATCCATTAGGTCAGTCTTGTCTCATCATATCAGCTCCATCACTACGTTGCCCCTATGCTTTCATGTAGGAAAGGTTGATCATTTGATCCACCCTCGGGTCTTTGCTTTCTTTTTCTTTAGTCTAGTATTTTTTTTCCATCGCTCATCTCCATTTTCCTCTTTCCTCTTTTATCCATGGTATTTTTATCAAACTATGAGGGCTCTGCACTTTCACATAGGAAAGGCTAATATTTGATCGGCCCTCGAGCCCCTAGGTCTTTAGGGTGTGTTATTTTTGTGTCTTGTCTCTCTTGTGTCATGTCATCAGGTTATGCCCTTATCTAGCCGGTTCTTGACAAATGAGATCCGCTTGTAACATGAGATCCAATCAGCTTTGAGTATCCCGCGTCATAACAATCTTTTAGTTTAGTATCCATCTATGGTCTCAATAGGATGCATCCTTCCTAACAGACCTCATCAATCCCATCCATCCCCTTGATCTTGTGGCAAAGGACATTTGAAATTGATTGTGATCTTTTGGTGCTTTTGGATTTTGTTTATCATTTGAGCTCCCTATTATACCTTGTCAAGGTCACCTTGATCTATCATATCATGGCGTGCTTTTGTTGTTGTCTTCCTGGTTGTCCCACATTGTACCCACCAAGATCCTTGTAGTCTTGTGTTACACTGGGGCATCCTCTTGTGCTTGTGGTTATTCCAATGCCTGGCCCGAGAAAGGACTTTGTGACTTTGGGGTGTTGGGATAGCCTTATTGTCTGTTGTGTTTGTTTTATGCATTAGACACTAATCCACCTTGCACTAGTAGAATTTGGAAAATAAATGACTATGTGACTAAAAATTTTAGTCACATGACTAACACTAGTAGAATTTGGCAAATAACTGACTAATTTGGTCATTTATAAGTGACTAATTTGGTCATTAGGTAAAATCACATCTAAATGACTAATATCAAAAAAATAAAAATGACTAAATATATGAATAAATTAATAACTAAATAAATGACTATTACTCCTCTATTCTTTTTTCTTTCTAATTTGATCATAATCCATAGAGCTTAAGCCCCCTTATGGGACCCCTACCTAAGCGGGCCATTTGGATGCCTAGGTTGCTTGGTGCACCAAAAATACCTATCACGTGGAAGGCATTGCCTCTCGATGCAGTCTTAAGGTCTTCACATATTTTATAAAAAAAAATTAACATTTACATTCTTTAACTTTTATTACTCATTATGTTAATGAATCATTAATGTTTTTAACTATGATTTGAAGCTAGTTTGAACATAGAATTCTATCAGTGATTCAATAAGAGTTATGGTACATATAATACATATATATTATCAATTATTTCAATCCATTTGAATAGATCATTTAAGGAATCAAGAAGTAATATTCCTATTCCCATAGTCCACCATGATGGGGTCAGAGAGGAAGCATGTTAGGAAGCCTTAACTTCACCACATCTAAGCCCAACATAACGAAGTATGTTAGGGTACCTTAATCTAGATTTGTCTAAATTTATTTCATTCCATTATTTAGCACTTATTATTAATTGTTTAAGCTATCCACATACAACTAGAATTTGTAGCACATCCATGCACAAACACATACTCTCTAACATATTAACATACATATAGTTTTCTATCAGCACAATCCTTGAACCTCCTTTAGGTGCAAGTGTTAGTATATACTCCTCTCTATATAGAATTGTCTCCCCCTCTATCTCTCTTTCTTTTTTCTGATCTCTCTAAAGATCAATTAAACTATCAGATTTTTTATATATTAATTATTAATTATAATAATTTTATATTTATATTTAGTAATTTTATTATAGAATACTATATATATTAATTATATAATCTATATATACTATTAAATATAATAATAAATATAATTATACTATATATAATTTAATCTATTTTACTATTATATTAAATATATTTTATATTATATTTATATATTAATTTTTTTTCATTATATAAAAAGAAAATCATACTTTTCCAAGCTCGAATTTTAGTCATTCATCATTTTTTGGCATTTTTTTGGGTTATTTTTCACCATTTTTTGTTGCTTTTCCCACCACTATTGGTTCTTGCTTAGGTCCAAACTTTTGCTTGCTAGTATTGACCTTTCACTTCTCCAATTTGGTGAGCTACATCTTGAAAATATGGTTTCGCTGAGGGTTTTAGAGTACATGTCACCTATCTCCAGCCATGCATTGATACAAAGAGTGCACGACCACCTAACCGTATGCTAGGAGAAATGCGTGGACCCGATTCCAGGTAGATTGGATGAGTCTAGCTAGGTAGTTCTTTGAAATTATTTGGTTTGAATTTATGTTGTTTACCACATTTTGCATGCTTAAGGTAATTTCAAAGTGTGTGTAGGGGCTTTTATGCCCTGATTTTTCATTTGAGAGCTAGTGCATAGGGGCTTTTATGCCCTAGTTTTTCATTTCAGAAAAAAAAAGAACTAAGATCTGTGACTGTTAATTGGGTTGCATTTAATTCCACTCCCAAATTGACATCAAGAGAACTACCCCAACAGTTAATGGTTGAATTCTAGACTGGGTTGCGGCCTGGAGAAACTTTACAACTATTGTTCCCAGGTTCGATTTCAGTGCACACCCAGCTTCTAGGTTCTTCTAGACAACCTCTTTAAGTGATACTATTCCCTGATGTTTCAACCCTCTTTAGACAAGAAAATGCAGGTCACCCAGCAAAAATAAAATGGTTGAATTGTCTTAAACTTGTAAACTTGGCTTAAAATTATTGCTTTTAAGATACAATGTGAGTGAAATGTTAAATTCATGCTTATTATTTTCTCTATTTCAAATTTTCAACTTCTAATAATGCCTTTATTCCTTCATTGCACTTGCATTAACCTTGAGGATTTCATGGGGCATATTTAAAGAATTTGTGGTGTCTGCACTCTATTTGTGTCTGAGAGCTTCATAGGATAAAATTTCTGCATATATTTAGGGCTCATGTGGATGTTGTCTTATAAAGTTAGAATAGATTAAATAAACAAATGTAATTTTTTTCTCAATTTAGTTGAACTGGACATTAACAACTGGGAATTGGTTCATTGCGGTGGAAGATATATTTTTGAACCAGTTTGATTTCTCAAGATTTATGTTATTCTTTGCTTACAGATTGAAGGCCCATCGCAATCAGATGGGACAAGCCAAATTTTTTGGTGTTGGCACAAATTTCTTTTAGTGACAGGATTTCTGCTACTAGCTTTTGTTGTTGGAAGCTTTGTACTTTACTTGTATATATACACAAGTATGATATTCACTACTTTCCATCTTTTTTCTTTTTATTCTTTTCATATTTCCTTTTTAGGCATGACATGCAATGCTCAGGTTTTTTTGATAGAGCACATTTGTAGCATCTTGCCCATAGCCAATATTCAACACACACAAGTTACAAATATTTACAATTGAGTCATTTTGTCCCATAAAGATGGTTTCACTTGTTAGTTTTGGCTTCTAAATTTGGGGTATAAAATATATTAAAGAAAGATTTTTTTTTAGAAGGGTTTGAAAACTACTAAATGTTGTTATGTGGATATTACATGAAAAACATTGTTAATATGGCAGAGCTCCAATGAAATACATGAGCATTTATCTGTAGACCAATGATATACAAAACCCAGTGCCCTTTGCTATGGCCTTGGCTTCTGGTCTTGTGGAGGAGGTTATCTCTAGTCCTTTGCAGCAGCCTGCCCCTAGTACTATGCATAGGATTGATTCAAAAGAGCTTAAGGTTTAATTTTATAATTTATTATTGTAATTGATATGAATTGAAGGAATATTAAATTAAGTCTTCTTTTTCACTAACTTTTGGTTGGTCAGGGAAAGTATGAAGAACAATGTGCTGATGGAAGTGGAGCCTTGCCAAAAGCAGTAGTGTATGAAACTTCAGACCTTGGGATGCGATCATTGTGGGGTGATCCAATGGAGGAGGTTAGTTGAACTTGACCCATGAAATTATGCAGATGCGAAGAAATGTTCATATAAGAGATTAGAAAAGGTATTAATTGTTTTTTTGTGGTTTGAACTTCTTTTATGTTTTGTTTTCATTCGCTATATCATAATTTGGGGCTTTGATTTGATTTTGTTTTTTCACTTGCATCCTTGCATCCTTTTGAAAACATAACATCCATGTTTGTGGATGAAAATATTTTTTTCTTAGTCTTGGGCCAATAAGAACATATAACCCAATAAATAGGCAATTTTAATGTGGTCAATACAATTCAATTCCTTGGTTTCTTCTAGTTATGTGGGTAGCTGGAAACTTACAATTACTTTATTGGTTTCAAGTATGCTATAGAATTTTGTATTCTTTTGATTTTTCATTATCATTATCAATGATAAATCTATTGATTATGGCACCATTACTTTGTTGATAGGACAAGAGAAAAACTCCACAGAACTTGCCTGCAATTTCAGTAGGAATAAAGCAAAAATAAAATGTGAAGAAAATGGTTCAGAAGGTATTTCTTTGGTTATATATTTATTGGATTGTTTGTTCTATATACTTCTGAAGTGTTGCATTGAGAGGGCAACGAGTCAAGTTTAAACTAATGATACTAATTTTTAATAGTTCACAATGATTTTGTTTCCAGTTCTCTCCAGAGAACTTTACTGTGATGCAATTCCATTATGATGTTATTCCATTAAGACAATGTAATCAATAAATCAAATGATTTGAAATGGAGTGAGAGGGATATCCATGTGGTTGTAATTAATTAGACTAAGTGGTAATATTGATAGCCAAGCTACCACCAACCTTCATAGTTCCTTCTCCTTTAGCACTAAAGTATTTGGCAAAGGGAATTATGAGAGCTTGTCTTATGATATATTATATAAGATATATTCAGAAGACATGGTTAATGAGTTCTTTTTTATTTTATTTTTGTGATTATGATTGTTGGAACACATTTCCATTCAAGGTGGTTTGCAAAAAGATTTTTGCATCCACATATAGTTGACATTTACAACTGTATTCCTTTAGGATGAGGATCTTCGAGTTGAAAATTTCAATGTAGATAGGTATGTATTACTTACACTATATTAAGTTGCCTCATTATTTAACATAAGTTTGCATCCTGGGAAGTCTAGGCAATGTTATATTCAATAGACAGTATTTTGTGTTCAAAACATAAAAGCATTTTAATTTTTAATAAAATATAAGCATGCATTGAATAGGTATACTATTATTATTCTATTTGTTAAACAATTTTTCCTTCATATTGGTAATCAAGAACTATTTGATGACTTGGCTTATCAAAATCCTATAAATCTTACAAAATATAGTGTATAAAGCACTTCCCATGTAATGCCCCGTCTTAATAACCTAAGAATGTTGCAATAGTGTATAAAGGTGTAATAATTTTTTTTTTCAAAGTTTAATTATTAAGTTAATTAGTTTCATACATTCATTAAGCTATGTGACGTTACACTACTTTGAGTTTTCCATAAGTGACTTAAGTATTTCGCATTGCACATATTAATAACATAGAATTAAACATTGCATAACATTGAAATTTCCATTCAAGATAACATAAAGTACAAATTTGTTTCATACATTGCATTTGATAAAATATACAATACTCATCCATCTGATGAGGTAGTTCCATAATAATTACAATTACAAGTGTTCACCTCACAACATTTGAGGGATGTTTTACAATATAATTTATAATTTACAAAGAAGAAGTTCACTTGAGTTTCCAAGTGCGAGCTCTCCATCCATAAAGCTCTTGATGCCAAGATCAAACTGGGGACCCAATGGAGTAAGGTGCACATTCCACCCAACCATGTGGTACCTGTAGGTCCACCCCCCATGCTAGGAGATAGTAATATGGTTACCTAGACCTAATCTACTAACCCTAGACACTAGTACATAACAAACTATTGGTTACATTGCTTCCATATTTTGACAATTGAATGTATTACAAACACAAGGTTAACTGTTATTTTAGGTGGAGTGTCATCACAACGTTGCAAAGGTTACCCTGGTGTTTCTTCCTAGGTTTTGGCCCCCAATCTTTGGGTTACCCTGGTAACCTCTTACGAAACCCGGCCCCTTTTGCATACTATTGTGGAATCGAATGTCTCTTGAAGAAACAAGACATCGATTTGCCATTCCAGGCCTTCTCATCTTATACTCAAGACTGAAGTAGCTCAAGAGTCATAAGCGAGGCATAACATCTTGTTATGTGCTTTAATCTAACTATTATGTTCTTTAGTTATCTCTGACTTACTAACTCTTTGCAAGTTACCCTGACACCACTTTGTGTGTCGGCCCTTACAAAAAGCCACTCCTCTATACATAACAAAGAATCTATGTTCTCTGACTAAGGTTTACAAGGTGTACATGAAACCAATTCAAAATAAAAGACTAACCGTGTTATAACGGACATCAAATCATTGTTCATAAAACAGGTGTCAAACCACCATACAAACCCATGTACACATCCTTAGTAACACAAGAACTCTACTTAAATAATCACATTCCCCATAATTTTCAAATTTAACTGGAAGACTTGTACACCTAAGACTTTCCCAATTTTCCCAAATCACAACAAAACAGAATTTAAAGTAAAATTAAAATCAATAGAAATCTACTATTTGGATATACTAAATCCTCTCAAGCAATAATTTAAAATTCCAGAATTATTCATCTAAGGTTTAATTCACCTTCCATGCAATACGAAAATCAAATCTACAATTAACCCAATTTCATATTCATATATTATAATGAAAATTATATAACTCCAGAATAACAATCTATTCATAGAACAAATATCTAAATCATGATAACTATTTATTAAAATATAAAAATCTAGATATTTAATAAATTAATTCTTCTAATCATCCCATTTAACATAATATTATTTTAATTTAATATATATATATATCTATATATATATATATAAATATAATATATTAAATATTTATTGCTTTTCGAAATTCGCATATAATATATATATATATAATGAATTTAATAAATTATATATAAAATTTGCATTATAAAAAAAAATCAAATTTTAATAATTGAAACATAGAAATTCGCATTCTAAATTTTTTGTTATAACACATACCATTTATGGAAGGGCTCCCGCGAGCCTCCCTGTGAGAGGACACAGCCTTGCCAGGGCTGCGCCCAGCAGCCTGGCTGCTGTGCGCAGCCTTGGTGGGCTGCGCCCACCACTATAAAAATTTGGGAAGGGTTTCGGCCCTCCCCTGTGTATTCAATTTTTTTTTTAAAAGAAATCTAAAACATTTAAAACTTTGACGAAAATTTTTCAGCGATTAAAATAAATCGCGTTCGGCATTTAATATAAATTCGCTCCACGTGAATTTTGTACAGCAGGGTTTTAAATCAATATTTTTTTATTGGTATATATACATTTATATATGTATATATATATATATTTCATTATTAGTATATATATATAAATATATATATATATAATTTTCAATAACAGTAAATCATTGTATCTGTGCATTTTTTTTAACAAGAAATGAAAAGAAACATTTTCATTCTGAATAAATTGTTTTTCCAAAATAATATATATATAAAATCAATAACATAAGTTTTTAATAAAATAAATCTCCAAATTTATCTCCAAATCAAACAGATAAATTTTATCATGAAACCCTCTATGGTTTTGTAATTTCACCTGTAGGTATTCTACTGTTTGAAATTAATTTTCACAGAGATTCTAATATTTAACAACAAGAATTTCTTTCCTTTCTCATCTAAAATATTTCATAAATCTTTCCTACTATAAAATCTTTACAAAAATTCCCAAGAAAACAAAACACAGGAAATACTAAACAAATATTTTCTCAAACATTATTTTCAAAAGAAATCAAATTATACAAAGTAGAATACCTATAGTTTGAGATTTGACTGTAGAAAATAAATCCTCTGTTGCCCGTAGCACACAATCCTCCAAAGCTTCTTTCACAAACACACAAGATCTTCCCACCAAGGGATCTTCCACAAAAATACAACCAGATACAAAGAAATAACAATTTCTAAGAAGGAATGAATTTTACACAGCAATTTTTTTTATTTCCCCGTGAAGAAAAAAAAATTGATAACCCTACCGTAATTCCTAGATCCTCAATATCCTTCGAGAAATTTCTCAACAAACCCAATAAATGGAACTTACACACATGTCGAGAAGATGTAAAAATATCTCAACCACTTCTCGGATAACTCTTCTTTTCAAATTGCATGCACATAATAATTTTATTATTTATTTTTTTATTTTTTTAAATTAAATTTACAACCACTATTCAAATCTCATGCATTTTTTATTAATTTTTTAATTTTCAAATACAATATAATTTACACACTTAATAATTTAATTTAATTTATTTATTTATTTAATTAAATTAGTTTAATCTTTTAAGATCAACCATTTAACCAAATAAGCTAATTAATTAATTAAATAATTAAGCAACTAATCTCTTCCACAATTAAACATTAATTTAAATAACAATAATTTAAAACACAATAAACTATCATTAAAAATTAACCAAATTTACCTTTCAAGCAATTTATCCAAACAGAAGAATTTAAAACAATCCTATGACTGAACTAAAACAGACGATGTACTAAGACCGGGATTATAGATTAGACTAGGATGAACCAAACTACTATCTCCCGATCAACATATCCATTGAGTCTTGACACACTCAGACCTGAGTACACAAGTGGAGTCGGTGTCATGTACCTGCAATTCCTGCAACCAAGCAAATAGCGTGCATATATATATATAACATTAAAAGCGGACCTGCAGGTGGAAAATCATGGATATCACAGGGCACTCGCAAGCGAGTGATGCGATTCCGTTCTCCACACCAATGTACATCACAAAAGGCTGATGAAATAAATAGTTGTTAGTCCATCATAAACATGTACATAGCAATAATCAACTGGAAGTAAACATCTAAACTATATCAAATCATGTCTGAAATCAATAATCACCAAACAACGTATCATTATGTCACAGAATAAATCCACTATAGCTCAAAACTAGTGATCAAAATATCCAAACAAGGTATCATAGTCCTATGATTATGAACCATAACAACATAAAGAATAAGCATAAATGAGGGGGTACTACATAAAATTTTGTGGTGGAAAATTAGGGTTTCCTCTTTCAGATATTGCTCAGTTGGTGTTGAGAGGATGTTGTGCAGATTTACTATTTATAGCAGTTGCTATTTTTAGCAAGTCTATCTTTTGGCAGTATCTGTCTAGCAGCAGTTCAATGTTCAGTTTGGCTATCTATTGTTTTGATGTGAACTTACTATTTATAGCAGTTGGCTATTTTTAGTAAGTCTAAATTTGGCAGTAGCATCATCAGCAACTCAACTCAAGTCATCTTGCTATCCATCAGTTTCAGTATTGGCATTGGTTTTGGTTATCTCCATGGACTGAGTTTTTATACTTAGTCAAAATTCATGTTTCTCAGTTGTACCCCACGCCTAGGAGTAATAACTTCATGTTGTTTTAAAAGAGGGGCCATTAAGGGGGTCAATTGTGCATTTAATAATTTATTAAATGCTTTATTGTTGCAAAGTGGAAAGGAGGTTGAGTAATATTATATTATTTCAAAAAGTAAAATGCAAAAAGGTGGCATCCCTTTTGGAAGTTGAAGTGATTCAAATTCTTGGAATTTGAAGAGTTCTTGTTGCTTCATTTCCCAATTGAAGTTTATATATTGCTGCTGTTTGAAGAGTTGATTATGCATATTTTTGAAGAGCAAAGTTACGTGCTGGAATGAATCCAGAATCCGGCTAAGGGAAAGCTTAGCAAATTTACTCCATTCTTCGGGCCTGCAACTATGGTTCCCTAGGTGGTGGATTGAGAGTGTGCTTCATCCAGAAGTACATATTGAGCATTATTGTGGAGTTTTGGTGAGATATTTCCAGTTTTCATGTTGCTGGTTTATCATGGCTGAAAGTGATTTTTGTATACAGCTTTTAGTATGAATTTTATTTGGTTCTGGGTATTTGATCATTGCATTTCTATGATAGAGGCGACCATATTTGGAGGTTATCAAAATTTAATTCCAAGTTTCAGATTTTATTAAGCAAAATCGCCCTTGCAAGGAGGCCGTACCTTTTTGGAGAGCATTGGGATTCGTGCATAAATTAATGGTTGAGTTTAGATGCTATTTTATCATTGTGAATTGGGCGCCAACCTTCTCAAGAGCTTTTGCAAGCTATATTTCATCTTCTGGAGGTATTGTGAAGGAGTTGTGATTATTTTTATGTGTTTTCAGTTTGCTGATAATCATTTCCAGATTGCTGATTTTTATATCAGTTTGCTTCAGTATTCTGATTTTGGTTTTAAGCTTCATTAATTGAGAGGATATCAAGTGGAAAAATCTTCTATTTCATTGTGCTTTGTAAAGATTGTAATAACACTTGAAAATTGCAGTTGTTTATCATTGTAAGACTGTAAACAGTAGTACTGTTCCAGTCATTTAATTAGCTGCAAAATCTTATGATTAATCTCTCATATATGTAACCCCTGGATGGTTTACCGCCAGTGTGGATAAAGAACATTCTAGAAGCTTATCTCTCTTATTTGCAACTATTTCTATTCATTGTAAAGCTAGTTAGTAGTACTAACAGCTATTTCATTTTATTGCTGCAATTTATACTTGATTACACTCCCACAATTGAGTGGTTGAGTTTTAGAATAAACATCTTTCTTGATTGTAAATTCCCCCCACAAAATAAGTGGTTGTGTGGACAGTATTCCCCCCACGTTAATAAGTGGAAGAGTGGATTTAAAGGCTGGCTTGCCACCTAATAATTGTTGTAAACTCACCCACTGAATAAGTGGAGTATTCCCACTGCTTGTGGATGCCTGCATCAGCAGATGAATTGTACTTTCAGCTCTGTTTATGCCTAACGATCCTCTGACCATATGCTATCACCTCGCCCACATTGGGATCTTGGTGAACATTCTTGGTTAGAGTTATCTTCTTTGTTGATTTGCATTTTTGGAGCTAATGCTAATCAGTGTTTGGTTGTTGATTTGAATGTTAATTTTGGGAAAAAGTTAATGGGATTATTTCATCCATCTGAACCAATCTTTTTCTTCAACACCCATTCGCAACCCATATGTTTTCTTCCTTTTGTAAATGGTACAAGATCACATTACCATTCTTTCTCAAAGCTGCCATTTCTTCATCCATAGCAATCTTCAAATATTCTACATCATTCATATCTATGCCTCTTCTATCGATCAAGGTTCATCCATGTTAGTATTCAAAGCAAAAATAAATCTCCAATCATCAAGTGAACACCTCTCAGGTGGTTGTCTATGCCTTGTAGACCTACAAACAAGCTGATTTAGAGGTTCTTCCTCTTCTTCTAAAGGTTCGGATCTAGATGAGCTCTGCTCAACTTCTTATCTATGCATGAGCCTCGATTCAGCTTTCTCAAGTGTATAAGGAAATTGAATCACATCTTCCTATTTAGTTTTTTCTAGCTGTAATATATCAGAAGAAGGCTTAGTTTGTCTAAAAATAACACTTCTATTGTGTATTACCTTCTATGCAACAATATCCAAAAGCTTGTATCCTTTCCCACCATAACTCTATCTGATGAAGATACATTTGACAGCTTTGTTCTCTAGCTTTTTTCACTTCTCCTTTGGCACATTTGCATATGCACCACAACCAAAAACTCTAAGATGTCTTAATGAAGACTTGCAACTCGACCATGCCTCTATAGGAATATTATCAACAAGATTTGATGTAGGAGACCCATTAATTAGGTAACAAGTAGTGGAAATAGTTTCATCCCAAAACCTTTATTCTAGACTAGCATCACTCAATATACTCCTCACCTTCTACATAAGTGTCCTATTCATTCTTTCTACAAATCCATTTTGTTGTGGATAATATGGAGTTGTATTTTGTTTATGAATATTGCAATATTTATAGAATATATCAAAATTATTAGAGAAAAGTTCACTACGATTATCAGTCCTCAATCATTTTATTTTCATTCCAACCTACAACTCAACCACTGGTTTAAATTCTTCAAATCAACTAAAATATTCATACTTATTCTTTAGAAAATATACACATGTCCTTCTACTAGAATAATCAATAAATGAAATATAATATGTGGATTTTCCAAATGAAGGAACATCTACATGACCAAACAAATAAGAATGAGTAAGATCCAATACACCACAAGAATTATGGGAACTCGAGTAAAACACAATGTGGTTTTGTTTTCCATAAATGCAGTGCTCATAGAAATCAAATTCAAGATTAGAATTAGACAATTCTTTAATGAGGTTTTTATTTTTCAAGGTTCGTAGACCCTTTTCTCTAATGTGTCCAAGTATTTTGTGCCATAACATAGTTTTCTTTGTAGGCAATTTTGGTTCAAAAGAAAGAGCCCCCTTTGGTACCCAAAAGTCATGACCATCTACTGGTGGTGAAACCCTCACCTCTTCCATAGACTTATTTTTCACAGATGTACTATTACACTCAACATTGCATGCATCAAGCTTATAAAATGTGTCATATCTAACACCTTTAGGAATCACCAAAGTGCCTCTAACCATCTTGCATCTTGCATCAGAAAATACTACCCGCACACTTGCATCTATTAGTTTTCTTAGAGATAACATATTTCATGCTAATCCAGGGCTATGCAACACACCATTAATCATTTTTATTTTACCATTAAGAAAGCTGATTTTAAATTTATTGCAACCAACAATATTTAAATAAGAATCATCACCCAAGTACACCATACCTCCATCAAATTCTTCATATTTAGAAAACCAACCTCTATTAAAGGTCATATGGAAAGATGCAGCTAAGTGAATTAATCATGCATCATTACCTTCATGAGTTGCCAAAGCTTCCACCATCTTCCTTCTCAAACTCAAAATTATAATCAAATATCTTTTTTTTTTTATTCTCTTCTTAGACAAATGTATGGATGATTTATGTAATTATGAAACTTTCAAAGATGAAAAGCTATGACGAAATATATATGATATAGTGGTTGTATGCATTTAATTGAAATATTAAAGAATTTGTAATGATCTATGAAATGTGATGAAAATGTTATGGCTAACTACATGTTTGTTTTTTCTAAGAGGATATGGAGGAAGAACTTCACGCCCTTTAGAGGGAGAGGGGGAGTATCACCTGAGAGAAAGGTATGGATAAGTACTTGATAGTAATGCCATTTGAGTTCAATGTATGTGTGTAGGTCAGGTGTTGGATACTTTCAAAAATGAGTAATTCAAGTCAAGCTTATTTTTCCTTATAGAAAGATATAGGATTACTATTATTTATTTATTAACATTTTAATCATTATAGATTATTATGATCAAAATTAAAATAGAATTGATCTTTTCGTTATGATATTTACATATATAAGTGTTTTTATATATTATGATAAACATGTATGCATTAAAACCAAATAGTTTTATTGTTTAATATTTCAAAGAAAAGGGAATATGAATTAAACCTGTTTAAGAGGAAAAAGCCTCAATCGAAGGATTATTATAATTGACATATTCTTGAGGCTTGAAAATCCAAATTAAATACCTTTCTAGAATTTTGCATATTATAGCTATGGACACTAGAAATGGATGCACAACTTCCTTGTTTACACAAAACGGGAAGAAGGAAGAGGGATACGATTTCACAATGCTCGCATTTGAGAATACCTTATAGATCTCAACCCAATGAGGGATATTACTATGATATATCCTTGAAGATGAATGAAGACAAGAAATGGGTCCACCACCAAGTGTAAACTTGAAAAATGCAAAATGTTTGAAAACACATTGTGATATGTAGAAAGATAGATTGAATGCAAAAATAAAATAAACTAGAGAAGCCAAACAGAAAGTGTGCACCTTGAAAATTGTAGAGGCTAGAGTTAAGAATGGAAATGCCTATGAAATTTTGAAAATTTTTACTTTTTGGCCTACTAGGACTCATTTACCAACATGGGCGAATTAGTCCTAGAGTAGGGTTTCTACCTAAAAAGTTGTTTTGGGGAAAAGGGTACTAGGATCTACAAACTGATCTAGAAAACACTTTCAGTGGGAGTCATTTTCCACTAATGGTGAATAAGTCCTGCTCCACTTTTTCAGATATTGAAATCATTGATCTGCACTCTAACACCTGCACTTTCTTTCCAGACCGAATCTTGTATTTGAATTTGCGAAAACACCTACAAAACACAATATAATCTGATTTTGTAATGGGGGGTTTTCTGCGGTCAAACCCCTAGTTTGGTAATTAAATGTGCATGCAAACCCTAGCCTTAAGTGTGTCTAAGACTAGGAAATTTGAAACATAGTGTAATCCTATTCTAATATGCAAGAAAAATATATATAAATGAAACTTGAATGATGCAAGACTCACTCTAGAAGATCCTAAATCACCTCAAATGAATATCAATGGTATGCAACCCTTCCTTAGGCTGAAAGTAGAGATACAATGGAAGATCAAATCACTTATAAAACAAGCCCTTAGGCTTGGCTTGATGACTAGTTGCATCTCCCCAACCTAGAATTCCTCATGATTCACCATAGGCATCAATTATCAAACATTGACAATGCTAGATCTTAAGAGAAAGTGAGATTGAAGACCTTACCAAAACACTTGAATTTTTGATCCCAAGCTTCAAATTTATGGCCAATATACTCTTATGAATTTGATTCTTGAATTTTCTCTTGAAAGACATTTCCTCAATATGCTTGAATTGCTTAGATTCTTATGAAAATGATTTAGAAACTTGTATTTATAGGCGTTGCCACCTAATTAACAATTATTTAGACCTCAAATTCCAACATCCACTAGAAATTTGAATTAAATTGGTGAATTTCCTACTCAAACTTGAAAAATGGCCCAAAAGGGACTCATTCACCACCCTTGGTGAATGGGTCCCACCAAAAGGGACTCATTTGCCCAAGGTGGTGAATGAGTCCCACCTAATATTTTTGAGGTGGGTTTTTGGGATTTGAATGTCTTAAATGCTTTTTGTCAAGATTTTATATTATTTTTGAGTGGAATAAGCCTCAAGATCTGAAATAATGGGTCTTAGGGGCCTATAAATGCTCATTTAAAGGATAATAAATGCAAGGGTTCCCAAGATAGGTCCATACTAGACCAAGGATTTTACTATCTCCAAGAAGGGACTACAATTTCAGTGTCCACATTTAGCCCTCACTTTAGCACCCATATGACTACGTGCATATGCAAGCTATAGGACTCTAAAAAGTACACTTTATCTCATAAAATTATATTCATTCAAAAGATGAGAGAATGAAGCCCCCAATGTAGTTATCTACAAAACCACAACATTATGAACCACATCCTATAACACAAATTTATTAGTTGTCCAAAAATATTCTTATCTAACTTTTTTGAAATCAAATTCGAGGGTAGATGTATGCCCCCATTGATTTTGCTTGCTTTTTGGAGGTGGAATCAAGGTAGCAATCTAGTCACATCGAATAGGGTAAGTCATATCCAAGGGAATTTCCAAGAACCATGCCACATAATGGTAGATGGTAGGTGATGTTGGGAGAAGAATCACAATTCCAATGCAAAAAATGGCATTGAAAATGGATCTCTCTAGCATCTGTTATGTTAACTTGAATGAAAGAACACTTTTTATAAAACCCTATTTGAACATTCATAAGAGCAAAAAGTGAAGGAAAATATTACTTTGTCTTTTACCTTTTTTTAGCTTGGCATCAATTGGAAAATAGTGAAAGATGTCAAGCAGATGAGACTACAGGCCTATGAGACTGGATGTGATGTGGTACAAGATGGCACGTGGCCTTCTAGGTGGCACATGGCTGTTGAGATTACAATTAGGTTTAATTTACAAGCCTTCTAGATTAATGTGAGAACTCCATTAAATGTATTTTACAACATTGAATTAAGGGAAAAATTTGTCCATTAGACTTATATGCTTAATAAGAGTCTAGAAAAGTGTGAAAGTCTTTTACAACACTTTACAACACCTTTACAAGACATCAATAAATGTATTTTATTTACTTTGCAAGGGTCCAAGACCAAATGTGGATCTATAAAAAACCTCACAACACTAAATCAAGGCCTCATTAAGTCCAATTTATCATCAATTATTCCCATATCAAGTGTGAAAATGTCAAGGTATACACTTTTTGGTGACACATTAAGCCCCCACTTTAGTGAGGATGAACCTGCTTCAAACTCACACTAAAGTAGACATTCAAGTAGAGTCTAATCATACTAATGTGGATGACAAAGAATGAAAAAGATCAAGGAATCGGTCAAGCCAACATTTGCAGCAATACATGATACATGATCATACAATGGCAAGAATTAGAAGGAAGAGAAAAGAGAAAATAAAATGGTGGATCAAGCTTTGAATGTTTGTCCAACACGTTGTGGATCAGATCTAGGTTGTTTGTCCAGAAATGCATGCTCACTATGAGGTGATTGAACTCTTGGCTATCCACTAGGTGAGAAGTCCTAAAGGGTGAGAAACATACACTCATGGCTAGTATGAACTCACACACACAGGTGGCTATTGGGAAAGTCATGCCTCAAAATGGGATTCTAGCTCAACCATGCCAAAGTTATACCTCTTGATAACATTAGTAAGGCACCACAAAAAAATGATCTCTGAGCTCTATGAGGCAAGCAAAAATTCATATGCTTGAAACTCATAGAAATTGTAAATGAAAGATAATGTCATAAATGTTCAAATGAATTTTTCTTACTTCGTGCAAGTTCTCATCTTAGGGAACAACATGCTTAATGTCTCCAAGAGAGGATGTGTCAAAGATGTATAATGATATTGGAGGGAATCAAGCCCAATGAATCCACCAAAGAAAGGATGCATCACAAGCAAAAATGAATCGTACAATAAAACATGAAAAGTGTCAGTGTATACCCCCACTTTAAAGTGGTTTCTAACACCATTACTATGAGCAATTGATTTAGAGTATAATAAAAAAAAGACATGAGAGCTTACTCAGAAAACCCTATTCCAAGTCATATATTTCCTATATAAGCAACATCATGAAGGGATAGTATGTCACATGCGAGCCAACTTAAGGCATGTCATCCAAATCCCAAGCTTGCTCTAATACATTCATGAAAGGTTAATGACTAGCAAAAAGAGGAAAATACAAGTGACATATGAAAACAACTCTAACTAACCCCGTTCCCTCACTTAGTGCATGACAAGGGTGAGCCGAAATGATTGATAAGATGCATGCTAGAGTGAAATTCAACATCAATTAGAGGAATTAGCTACCCCCACATAAGGGAGATTACCAGTTTCCTTATGATGTCAGATTTTACTACTCAAAGCCTTACATTCATTAGTGGAATGACCATGGACTCTGTGATATGCTCAAAATGAAGTTTTGTAATAGAATTTCTTTCAAGTTTTTGGAAGAAGGGATATCAAGCGAGCTTGGAGGATTCTCAAAAAGATACCCTCTATATCAATAGGAGAAGGTGGTCCCTTAGTTTGTGGAAAATATATCTCTTGCTTAGAGGTCATACCTACACAAAACTATTTAGATTGCGAGATTTTGTTTGCTCCTTTGCAGGAGGGTGTAAAATCTAATGAATTAAAATCATTAGTGTTTTGTGAGATGAAATTGACATTAAGCGAAGATGTCTTTGTTTGTTTTGTGTCTTGAAACAGATAAATTCCACTAGTGTCTATGAGTTCGGGATGCACTATTGTTAAAATTGGCTTAGAGGAATCTTGTGTGATAGTGTTGATGTTGATTGAAGGCTTGGTGATTTATATCAAAGGACAATAACCAAGATCATGATTAGTTTCTTGCATGTTAGGATCAATGGGGACATAGATCATACCTTTTTCATAAGCACCACATCCTTTTCCACTATATCCAAGTTGTTTCATAAGCTCATAACCTTTTCCATAAATCTTTTTCATTGCTTTTCGATCGAGTGGTTGTTTTTTGTTAAGATCATCAAATTTTGTTGTGTAATTTGTTGTCTTATGTTCTGAAGTGGTTGAGGGGGATGCTTTGGAAGGTTGCATGAGTTTTGTGTTGACATTACTACTTTTGCAAGTCCTTTGTCAGAGTCTTTGTGTATGATCTTGTATTCTCCCATGATTGTTGGTGTAAAATCTAAGGAACCCCAATCACTGTCTAATAGCTTCGTGACTTGTTCAATTTATTTTTCACCATTGTTTTGTTGCACAAGTTCCACTTGTGTAGTGGATGTTGCTATGTTTAAGGGACTTTCTTTGTTTTTTTTCACCCTGTAAGATACTATAAGGCTCAAGATTAATGTCAAGTGTGTACACTTAATTTTTGTAGATGTATTTCATTTTAAAATGGAGAGTAGAAGGCACCCCATTCATTGCATGAATCTATGGTCAGCCTTAAATAAGATTACATGAAATTTCATGAGGCATAACATGAAATTGTGTGTCCAATGTGGCCTTCCCAACTGTGATAGGTAAAGTAATCACCCCAAGTGGTTTCTTTTTGATATTGTCAAATCCCTTAAGGGATAAAGAATCAAGTTGAATGTGTGATTTATCAACACAAAGCCTATCCAAAAATTTTATGCTACACACATTAAGGGTTGAGCCATTCTCAACAAGGGTTTACTTGGTCCCTCTCCTATTGTATTGAGCTATGATCACAAAAGAATCATTTTGTTTTTGCACTTCCAAAGGGGGGAGTTCACTTTGGTAGAACACAATGTTAGTATTTATTCCTTGAATCATGGCTGCTATGTCATTTAATTGCACATAAGAAGGCATAGGAACTTGTTGTAAGGCCGTTTCAAGCACAGTGTGATAGTTAGGTGAATTCTAAATTAAATCCCATAGGGATATCTTTGCAGGAGTATTCTTAAGTTGTTTAACAAGATCATACAGAAGAGTAAATCAAGGATCTCTAGGAAAAATGGGATTAAGCAAAGGTAATGGTGTTGGGGTGGGTTGTGGCAATCACAAATTGTTTCTTGTGGGGTATGTATTCAACCAATGGTATTATGACTCAGTTGCTATGAAACATTATGCGTAGATTGGTAAAGGACAAGTTCAGGTTTGTTTGGAGTTTGAGATGTGTTTGAAGGTGGATAAAGGATGAGTTGAGGTTGAATAATATTAACATCCCTTAGTGACTCAGGAGAGTCTAATATTGTCTCATCATCTTCTGCTAAGGACACTATATCATTATTGTCAATGTTATTCTTTTTTTTCATCATGATATCTGCCCTAGGAGGAGAGTTTTTAGGAGAACTACAAACCACATGTTCTTGACTATTAAAGGTCGATTCTTCTAAAATTACTTTATTTCAAGTAGGGGAATGATCAATATTTGAATTGTTTTACTTAATAAGGATTTGTCTAGGAGAAAGGGGACAACTGAGATACTCATGACCTTCATTGATTGTGTTTTCTACTATCAAAGTATCTTCATTGCAACTAGGAGAGATACTAGGAGAAGAAAAAAATTTATTGTCATGATTACCTATGGTTGTGTTGTCTTGTTCATCAATGTCTTGTCCACTAAGAGAGGTAAGAGGAGAGAAACAACTAGGATTCTCAAAACACTCATTGATTGGTTCTTCTACCAAAATATCTTCATTACCAATAGGAGAGATATGAGGAGAGGAACAAATATGCATGATCATTAGGAATTTCCAAGGTTGTATTCTCTTTCACTAAAACACTCTCAGAGGGAAGGGATAGGAAATTTTTCTTTGCATGTCTAAATATGTAAGACACTAACATTCTTTGAATAAAATTGAAAAGCACATGTAACTATTTCATGCAATGTTTCAACAATGTGAACAATGCATATCCAACAATGCAAAACAATTTAATCCAATGTATGCAAAGCTTTAAGAATGCAAAAAATGTATATCCCAAAATTTAAAGCACTTTTATCAAACTTATGCAAAGTTTTATGAATGTAAAAAATGTATATGCAAAAGTGAAAAGTAATTTTATCCATGTGATGTAAAATTTTAGAAAATGTGAACATTTTTAGATCTAATGATGATTTTAATTGAAATGATGTCAAAAATGACTACCCTAAATTGACGTTTTTGAGCTAGATGCATAAAAAAAATGTTAATAAAACTTTCCAGGCTTATAGTATATGATACTAGAAGGCTTAGAAAGAAAAAAAATGAGGTTTTTGATGCTATAACAGATATTGAAAAATCTGGAATGGGACTAAGTTACCTAGAATGGTGAATTAGTCCCAATTAGGGTTTTTTCAAAATTTTCAAAAATTTTAAATTGATTTTGATGCTTTTTAGTTTGTATGACCTAAATGAAAATTCAGTTTTCAAATGTTTTTCAATGATTTAAAATGCAAACTATATGCACTTTCACGAATGAAATTTTGAAAACCATAGAATGCAAATTAACTAATGCAATGTAGTGTTAATGCAAGCTAATTCTAGGATGATGATGGACTCCAAAATCAGAATATAAAGTATTCTAATGGTAGGCTCACCAAAATGTGGATATTCATTTTGGTATCCAAGGTTCTCTTACACTTCTAGAGTTTTTCACCTAAAAAGAGAGAAATGGACCAAAATGTGTAAGGTCCCCACTCAAGAGTAATGAAATATGGATGAAATATGCTTGAATATAATGTCTTAAATATATAAAACTGATAAAATAGATCAATTATTGAATGAAAATTAAAGAAATGCAAGATGTTTGAAAACATAATTTTGTATGCAAAAAGACCTAGAAAGATGAATAGAAGTGCAAACAAAATAGAACAGTAAAGAAAAAAAAATCATGCACCTAAAAATGTGTTAAAGAATGGATTGAAGGCTGGAAAAAATCCTTATTCTAGAATTTTGGTCTACAAGACACTTCCACCATTCTGGGCTACTTAGTCCCAGATTTGGAAAACTGCATCAGAGACCATTTCAGCCAAATGGGTATCAAAATCTATAGAAACTTCTAAAAAATAGGTACAGTGGGACTAAGTTTCCCAAGGTGGTGACTTAGTCCACTTTTTCTTTTCTGAAAATCCGAAAGTGGAAATGGAAGCCCTCGGTCTACACTTTAGTTCTTGACAGGTGTCTAGTTTTGAAACTGTGATTTTTGGCACTGTAAGATAATTTTTGTGGATATTTTTACTTTTCAAACAAGGAGATGTATTAAATTTTTTTTTAACTTAACCTTTAATGATTTCAAAATCTTTAAGATACCTAAATCTACAAAAAACACAATGAAAGAGAAAAATGTTGAATGTTAGGGCATGGGGGTTTGACTTGGTCAAACCCCTTTTTAGGAAATTAAACCAAAATGAAGAAATAATGTAATTAGAGACTTTCCATGATGATTGATCTTGAATTTCTGCAAAAATAGATGAATAATCTACTCTTGAATGCCTTAGAAAGGTCTCTTGATGACTTAGAATGCTAAAAAAAACCTAGTTTGCTTGACTTAAGAAAATGGTGAATGATTGATGAATAATGAATGAGTAATGAATTAGGGTTTAGATGATTTTATTTATAGGAAATCCACCTAATTTTCTCATTAATTTGATCCCCAAGGTCGACATGAAGGAAAAATAAACTTACAATATAATTTTGTCCGACTAAACCTCAAAAATAGCCCATATGGGACTAAGTCGCCAAGCTGGGTGACTTAATCCCACCTACATGGGACTAATTCTCCCATATGGGTGACCTGGTCCCACAAGGGGTCTTTTTCTAGTTGGATTGTCGAGGAGTGAATAATTTCAATTTTTATGTTCTTCTAGTCAGATTCTTTGATCAAAATAAGCCTTGCGATGCACAATATGGGGCCACAAGAGCCTATTAATGATGATGTAAAGGGTAATTAGGGTGAGGGACACAAATTTCAATGCGAAAGTGTGATTAAATACACTTTACAACATTAAAATGAGGTCCACATAGCCTAGAAAGGCACAACATCTAATGTGAATGTGTAAAACACATTACCACACTATATTACAATTAGGTTTAATTTACAAGCCTTCTAGATTAATGTGAGAATTCCATTAAATGCATCTTACAACATTAAACTAGGGGGAAAATAGGTCCATTAAACTTAGATGCTTAATAAGAGTCTAGAAAAGTTTGAAATTATTTTACAACACCTTTACAAGACATCGATAAATGCATTTTATTTAGTTTGCAAGGGTCCAAGACCTAGTGTGGATGTGTAAAACATCTCACAACACTAAATCAAAGCCTCATTAAGTCCAATTTATCATCAATTATTCCCATATCAAGTGTGAAAATGTTAAGGTATACACTTTTTGGCGACACAAGGATGTTGAGATATATTGGGCATACATCATGCCTCCCATGAGCTACCATGATACGATGTTGATGGCTCTAGTCGAGTGTTGGAATTATGACACATGTATATTCCACCTTCCTATTGGTGAGATGAAAATAACCCTAGAGGACTTCTATCACATACTATGAGTTCCTATTTGGGGTGAGTGGGCTCGCTTCCGAAGTGATCAAACATTCCACGAGAAGAAGGCTGACATGTAGTATTCCCTGAGTGGACTAGTGCATGACGAGTGAGTGAGGGAAGGGATTGATCTACCGATGCTACTGTATTCACCAACCCCACTGGTGAGATAGATTATGATGCACATAGTTGCACTAGTACTCATCCCTAATAGGTGGGCAGTGAACCTAGAGGGAGGAATAGTACACTTGATATGAGGGATAGCAGAGCACAACATAGTATATTCCTGGGGGAACTGTATCCTAGTGCACTTATACTATGATCTTGGATGGTTTGTGTTTTAGGAGGTGGACAACATGGTACACTGTACACTTCTACATGTTTGGTGCCTAGAGCATATCACTTGTACCAAACCTACTGATTTATCATGTCTAACAATAGTGGGGTATCCTTGGGCCTTTAGCTATCCTCTACAATAGTTCTAGTAATATAGTGATTTACACTTTTGGAGTGTACAATTTGATCGACTGGAGGAGGGTGAGATCCTTTGGAGACCATATCAGCTTACACTTCAGTGGCCAGATGACTCTTGGAAAATGAGGAGATTATAGTTGGATAGATTTTCGATTGGACGACATGATTACATAGTACATCCTTTCTACTATGATCAGGTCACATGGTAGTTTAGACAAGTCTAGACACCACCGAGGGCATGACCTTTCTTTAGGAGATTAGTGTAGAATGCTCAGAGACCTAGTGATACAATACAATTCACTATAGAGAATATTGTCTATAGTGACTCTAAGTACTCAAATCGCAATATGCCTCCAATCTTCGACACTGATAAAGTCGGTGCTACAGATGAGTATGAGGAGTGGTGGAAAATATCATGACCAGCTCCCGTATTTCTCATGGATGTGCCTATATGAGATGTAGTACCCTTTCCAGATGAGGGAGATGATACAAAGGATAGGGTTGAGGAGACATTGTACAGGGCTACAGACATATTTACAGATGTCATAGATGAGGACTATGATGAGGATGCATATCTTGATTATGATGTTCATTATGAAGGAGAGGAGGAGGATGATGAGGAGTACTAGGAGAAGGATGAGGAGTAGGAGCCACCCCTGAGTGAGGGTGATGAGGTGGTAGCTATGGATCAAGCACGACATGAGTGGGGAAAGTCCTCGACCATTCATATGACTAGATCATGAGTACCAGCCACAACAAGCATTAGTACCCACATTTATGGAGGGGCTAGCACATCTTCCATGCCCACTGCATAGGATGAGGATGATGTTTCACAACCTACCAGAGATATTGGTGAGGATATTTTATTTATGCAAGTGCTTTGTGCTTATGTTTATGTTGTATATATATATTTCATGATGTGTATTGATTATTTATTATTTCTATCTTGTAGGAGCTATGAGAGATTAGAAGAATCTCTATTGATAGGAAGTAACAGAGATAGTTTCCATGTCAATCGATGAGGAGGTCATAGACTCTGACTATGTACCCCCACCTATTATAGATCAGGACCCAGAGTCACTCGAGACATTCACGAGACTACGGGAAGCATATGAGAGTTTGAGGAGGTGATTTCACTGAGCTGATGCTACATCAGAGGCATAGTCATCCTAAACCCTAGCAGAGTTTGAGAGACTAGAGTTAGAGGTAGCCAAGATACAGGAAAAGAGAGATCAGTTGGCAAGAGTACATTGGGAGGCCCTAGGGAAAATACAAAGCTTAGAGTTTTCTCTAAGACTCGACAGTACATGATCACAATTGCATACCACCATCTCTCAATGCACCACCAGTGGAGAAACATGAGTACGAGATCCTGAGGGATCTAGTAGCCAATTACCTCATTGATATTGTCTATATTGATGACATGTAAATAAAACATTTGATATATATATGTGAGCATATGATGGTTTAGTAGTTAATTTTATGTGTTAAATGTCAAATGGAAATGTGATTAATTAAATAACCTTCATAAGATTATTTAATCAAATATCTTCATGATTTAACATGATTTTTGTGATCTAATTAAAAATTATTATAGTTTCTCTTAGATGCAACATTGTAATGAAGTATGTTATGATAAATTAAATTCACCTATGATCTGACTGAAGAACATTAAATGCATATAAGGATCTAATCTAACATAACACATAGGATGAATTTGAATAGCATGAAACCTAAATTAATTATATGAAAATGACTTACATAATCACTTGAGTGTTCAAGACATATGCCTAAGGATTTGTCAAGAATGAAACAATGTGAAAGCATATGGAATATAATTGAGTAGCTCTAACAACATTGCTTTATCATTCATACTATTCAAAGGATTAGACATGATACTAACATAGATGTGTGGCATTGATAGGTTCTTTTAGATGTGTGCCATCTAGTTCTATTAATATGTATGCACTCGACCCAAAAAAAAAATCAATTGTGTATGGTCCTAACCAATTAGGACTAAATTTTCCTCTTCCATTTGGATCATCACTGATGTTGCATTGATTTTTAGATAGGACAAAATTACCTTTGTTGAATGTGTGACGAATGAAATTGAGATTGTAATATCATTGTTTTCTTTTTCCATAAGCTTGAAGATGTTTAGTAGCATTGATGTGTTGTTCATTGAGCATTTCAAGCTGATGTAATCTTTTATTTTTATAGTTTCTATCGTCAATAGGTCCTTGAAGAGTGATTCTTAAAATAGTAATATCTAACTCTAAGGGAATTATTTCCTCCCTGTCATAGACAAGATTGTAAGGTGTAGTCTGGGTAGAGGATTTAACACTTGTGTGATAAGCCCATAATGCATAGTGTAATTGTGTATGCCAATCCTTGTGATGCTTGTTAATAGTTTTCTTCGGGATTTTTTCGATAACCTTATTAGTGGATTTAGCTTGACCATTAGATTGTGGGTAATAAGGTGTCAAAAAGTGATGTTGTATGTTGAATGTTTGTAAGAATTTCTTCATGCCATTATTCTTAAATGTTGTACCATTTTCAGAGACTAATGTAGAAGGAAGTCCAAAGCGAGCAATAATGCATTCCAATATGAAATGACATATTACCTTAGCTATTGTAGATGAAATGGGAATGGCCTCTACCATTTTGTAAAGTATTCTATTGCTATGATGATAAATGTATGTCCAGTGGCAGAAGGGGGTGATAGCTTTCCTATAATGTCTAATCCCCAAGCCACAAAGGGCCATATCAGAATTTAAGCTTGAACTTTGCAAGCAGGAGCATGGGTTGGGTTGCTATGTTCTTGACATTTGTTGCATTTTTTGACATAATCAAAGCAATCTTGTTCCATGTTTCTCTGATAGTATGCAATGTGGATAAGTTTTTGAACCAATGTTTTTCCTCCAAAATGACTACCACAAGCACCTACATGGGATTGTTTCTAGTGCTATGGTTATCTCATATTATTTTACGCATCTAAGTAAGAAACCATGGAATGGTCTTTGATACAAAACACTAGCAAGAATTATATACTTAGATGTGAGCTTGTACAAGTGGGATCGGATGTTCTTGGTTGTCAGCTCAAGAAAGGTATCATTTTTTAGATAATTAAATATTGTATCCTACCATTCACTCGAGTCTTCTTGAGTTGTTGTTAGCATGTCTTTTGATTTATTGTTGATGGAAGGTTTGATGATGGGATGAGTGGAGAATGTGAAATATTTTGAAGGAACTTGAGGTGATAGAAGAGAAGTTGCACTCGCCATTACATCAGCATGCCGATTATCCTTTCATGGGATGTTATCAATGGTAAATGACTCAAGCTTCTCTAAAAAGTGCATTGTAAGATCCTTTCATTTTGATAATTATTCATGGTTTGATTGATATGTTCCATTTATTTGTTTGAATACTAATTGTGAATCACCAAATATTTTAATGTCTTTTACACCCAAGATCAAAGCAACACGTAATCCTATAAGAAAAGCTTCATACTCAATAGTATTATTTGTAAATAGGAAGTTTAACTGATATGATAAGGGAATAGGCTTTCTTTTAGGTGGTATTTGTATAACCCCAATGACAGAGCCAATTCTACACTTAGATCCATCAAAATATAGCTCCCATGTATTAGGTTCAATTTTCAACACATTATCTTTGGGAAAGGAGTGAGTGGTAGGTAATGCCAAAGGGGAATGTGTATTAGCTAAGTGGTCGATTAAGGCTTGGAATTTACATGGTTTTTGTAAAAAAACCTTAAGGTCGAACTCAGTCGACAACATCACCCACTTAGCTAGGCATCCTGATAGAGTTTTTTTATTAAAAAGATGTTTGAGAGGGTCAAATTTTGTCATCACTTGTATTTCTGCATTTAGTAAATAATTTCACAATTTTATGGTAGCAAATACAAGGGATAAACATTATTTTTTGATTGGTGTGTACCATTTCTTATAATTTATCAAAGTTATACTAATGTAATATATAGGACTCATGATCTTTACCATTTTCATCTTGTTGAGCCAACAATGTGGCAAGAGCATGAGTTGACATAGCTATGTAAAGTATGAATGGTTTGTTTGGCATGGTAGGCTGTAAAATGGGCAGAGTTGGAAGGTATTCATTTAAACTCTCAAAAGCCTATTTACAATCTTCATTCCAATCAAAGCACACATCCTTTTTAAGAAGATGTGTGAATGGTAATGTGTGGTTAGCTAAAGATGTGAAAAAATGACAGATGGATTGGATTTGTCCCTGTAACGTGCGTAATTGAGAGATGTTTTTAGGAGGTGGAATGTTGATTATCGTATCAATTTTCATTATGTCCACCTCTATGCCTATGTGAAATATGATAAATCCTAAAATTTTCCAACTATCTACACCAAAGACACACTTTTTCATATTTAACCTCATGTTGTATTTTCTCATCCATTCACATATTTTCCTAAGGACACTCACATTGTCTTGTGTTGTTAAAGATTAAGCTAGGATGTCATCAATATAATCTTCCAAAATCTTATGTATGTAGTCATAGAATATTAGTGTCATAGCTCATTGATATGTTGCACCCACATTCTTTAATCCAAAAGGCATCATAACCCAACAAAATTTTTCCCAAACTGTCATAAATTTTGTCTTATATTGATCTTGAGGGTTGATAAAGGTTTGATTATATCCAGAAAATCCATCCATGAATGACAATAAAGCATGTCGTACAGTTGAATCTACTATCATGTCAATATTAGGAAGGGGAAACCCATCTTTTAAAGATGATTTATTCAAATCATGAAAATTTATCCACATCCTAATACGATTGTCAGGTTTTTCAACTGCAACAATGTTTTAGATCCATGGAGAATAATCTATAGGTCTTATGAAACCAGCATCAAGGAATTTTTCAAGTTTATCTTTAACCAACAACACTATCTTGGGATTCATTTTTCATATATTTTGTCGAATAGGCTTAGCATTTTCAATAAGGACAATGTTATGTGTGACTATCTTCAGATCTATTCCTGGGATATCTAAGTATTTCCAAGCAAAAAGTTTGGGAAAGTCATGGAGCAAGATTGTAGTGTCTTCTTGTTCTTCATCATCGAGGCATTTTATGACTTTGTCTTTATCTTCAATTTCCATTGGTATATCAATTGTATCACCTAAGGGAAGCACATGAGACATTGGAAATTCAAGGTCATATTGGTCCATTCTTGTGTCTTGTTCATTACTTTTTCCTACCACATCTTTTTGTATGGTACTGATTATAGCACATGTAACCTTTTTCTTTGAAGGAGTAGGAGATGACTCATCATAAAATCCTAACATTCGTTTCAATGCTTAATCACTTTCAAAGTACTCCCATGATGGTGGGGAAGTCATGTCAAGTAATTTAAAATGTTTCATAGTAAGATTGGTTCATGGCTTGCACATGATAGTGTTGATGTTTATTGATGGTGTCTTGTTTTCTTTCATTTTTCCTTAGAAAAAGAATACCCTAAACTAGTCTTTGTTTCTTGTGTGTTAGGTTCTATAGGAACGTGAATTCCTTGTTGTTTCTTTCCACATCATTTTCCACTATATCCCAATTGTTTCACAAATTCATAACCTCTCCCATAATTTTTTTCCACTTCTTTCGGGTTCGAAGGTTGTTAATCTATCTCATCAAAATTAGTTGTGTAACTTGTAGTTTCTTCCAAAGGAGATGAGGTGGATATGTGTGAAGGTTATTCCAAATTCTAAGTTTATATAACCAATGGTTGTTCCAATTTTTCATCCTCCTTCCTTGTGATTATATACTCTCCAATAAATGAAGGTGTGAATTCCAAGAACCCCAATCATCACCTAATAATTTGGACAATGTTTCTTCATCTTGTTTGTCAACTTCTATAGGTTCTATGTGGGATATTTGAGTTAATGTATTCAGAGGACTTTTTGTTCCTTTTTTGAGTTGTGAGCAACTTTCAAGCTCAGGGTCTATTTCAACTTGGTAGACCTTGTTGTTATAGACGTATTTCATCATACAATAGAGGGTTAAAGGCATTGCATGCATCTCATGAATCCATCATCTTCCCAAAAGAAGATTGTATGAAAGGTCACGAGGCATGACATGAATAGGAGTTTGTAGGGTAGACTTTCCAATTGTAATAGGTAATGTAATTACACTGAGTGGTTGCTTGCTGACATTATGAAATCCTCTTATTGATAAGGAGTCATACTCAATTTTGTATTCATATAAAAAAAATATATCTAAGAGTTTCACACTGCACACATTAAGGGCCGAGCCATTATCAACAAGGGTCCTTTTAATACCTATTTGATTGAATTGAGCTATGGTCATAAAGGAATCATTTTTCTTTCTCAATTCCAAGGGAGGGAGCTCATGTTGGTAGAAGGTAATGTTTACATTAACTGTATTCATTCCTTGTATTAGATCTGCCACATCATTTGCATTCATACCAAGAGGAACTACTATTTGTTGTAAGGCTAATTGGAGCATAGTGTCATAGTTTGGTGAATTCTGAATTAGGTCCTAAAGGGATATTTTTATAGGAGTATTCTTAAGTTTTTCAACAAGATCGCACTCCTTCCAACTATGTGAAGGGAAACAAGGAGCACTAGACAAGATGGGTTTAGGAAAAGGTAAGGGTGTCGGGGTGGGTTGTTGCGGTTGCAGATTGTTTCTAGTGTTATATATTAAGCAATAGTATCTTGAATCAGTTCATTCAAAATATTATTCCTAGGTGGATAAATGATGAAATCAGGTTTATTTTTCAATTGAGGATTGTGTGAAGATGGGTAAACGATAAGTTGAGGTTGAATCACATTGATTTTTTTTTTTTTTGGTTTCTCGCTACAAGCCTTAGTGGATGGGCTTTGTGAGATGAAGCCTTCAAGGGCTTCATCTAACATGTCAAAGTCATCACTACTAAAAGGCTTGAGGGGTAAGTTAACTTTAGTTGGTTTGGGTTTGTCATGACAAGCCTTAGTGGATGATCTTAGTGAGAGGAAGTCTTGAAGAGCTTCATCTAACATGTCTAAGTTATCACTACTAAAAGGCTAGGATGATATACTTTTTCTCAATTGAAGCATTTTTTCAATTGTTTCTTTTGATGCTTTTTGTTTTTTGTTTTCATTTGTTGATGATTATGTTCTAAATGAACTAGGAACTAATGCTATCCATAATTTCCATGAATGTAAATAATGCTATTTCAAATGACCTAAATGTAATAGAAAGCAACTGTACTAAAATAGAAAAGTAACAAGAGAAAAGAGAAACTTAAAAACTTGAAATTTAATTCTTAAAATAGTAGTGCCAAACTTGTGCTGGGATTGATTCGCCCAAGGTGGCAAATGAGTCACAGGAGGGATTTGTTTTGAGATTTAAAAAAAAAAATTGGTTGATTTTTATGTGATGTATGTTGTATGATGCAAACCTAAGATACAAATATAGAATTTTAATAATTTTCACTAGATTGAAATGCAATAATGCAAGCTATATGAGCATTTGACTAATGGAAATTTTGAAACCCTAGAATGCAAATTAACTAATGCAAAATGCAATGCAATGTTAATGAAAGATAAATCTAGGATGTAAATGAACTCCAAAGTATAATTATGATGTTCAATAGTTAGGTTCACCAAAATGTGGACACTGGAAATGGATGCACAACTTCCTTATTCACACAAAAGGGGAAGAAGGAAGAGGGATCCGATTTCACAATGCTCACATTCAAGAATACCTTAGAGATATCAACCCAATGAAGGATATGAGAGATCTAACTATGATATATCTTTGAAGATGAATGAAGAAAAGAAATGGGTTTACCACCAAGTGTAAACTTGGAAAATGTAAGATGTTTGAAAACACGGTGTGATATGCAAAAATAAAATAAAATAGAGAAGCCAAACAGAAAGTGTGCACATGGAAACTTGTAGAGGCCAGAGTGGAGAATGGAAATGACTTTGAAATTATGAAAAATATAACTTTTTGGCTTGTTGGGACTCATTCACCAACTTGGGTGAATCAATCTTAGATCAAGGTTTATGCCCAGAAAGTTGTTTCAGGGAAAATAGTACTAGGATATAAAAACTAATCTAGCAAACACTTTCAGTGGGACTCATTCACCACTAATAGTGAATCATTCCTACTCCAATTTTAAATAAATTGAAATCACTGATATGCACTCTAACACCTGCACTTTCTTCCCAAACTAAATGCTGGATCTAGATTTGTGAAAACACCTGCAAAATAGAATATAATTTGATTCGCTAATGGGGGGTTTACCTCAGTCAAACCCCTAGTTTGGTAATTAAATGTGCATGCAAACCCTAGCCTTAAGTGTTTCTAAGACTAGGAAATCTGAAACATAGTGCAATCCTATTCTAATATGCAAGAACAAGGTATATAAATGAAAGTTGAATGATGTAAAACTCACTCTAGGAGATCCTAAATCACCTCTAATGAATCTCAATGGTATGCAACCCTTCCTTAGGCTGAAAGTAGAGAAACAATGGAAGATATAATTGCTTAGAAAATAAGTCCTTAGGTTTGGCTTGATGGCTAGTTGCATCTCCCCAACCTATAATTCCTCATGATTCACCATAGACATCCATGATCAACCCTTCACAATGCTAGATCTTAAACAAAAGTGAGATTGAAGACTTGCAAAAACACTTGAATTTCTGCTCCCAAGCTTCAAATTTTTGGCCAATATACTCTTGTGAACTTGATTCTTGAATTTGCTCTTGAAAGATATTTGCTCAATATGCTTGAATTTCGTAGATTCTTATGAAAATAATTTAGAAACTTGTATTTATAGGCATTGACACCTAATTAACCATTATTTAGACCTCAAAGGCTGACATCCACTAGAAATTTGAATTAACTCAGTGAATTTCCCATTGAAACTTGAAAAATGACCCTAAAGGGACTCATTCACCCAAGGTAGTGTATGAGTCCCACCTAAGATTTTTATGGTGGGTTTTCAAGATTTGAATGTCTTAAATGCTTTTTGTTAAAATTTTATCTAATTTTTGAGTGGAATAAGCCTCAAGATCCGAAATAATGCGTCCTAAGGGCCTATAAATGCTGATTTAAAGGATAATAAATGCAAGGGTTCCCAAGATAGGTCCAAATTAGACAAAGGACAATTGTACTATCTCCAAGAAGGGAGTACAATTTTAGTGTCCACAATAGCTATATGATAGCTATTTTAAATACAAAAAAAATATAAGTAATTAAGCCATGAAGTGGCTATAACAAAATCCTCAATAAGGACATGGAAAAAGTATATTCACTTGGGCATTGGATGAGGTGTGAGCTTTAGTAGAACAACTACTATTTTTAATCCTTAAAATTTACATTTAAAATAGTAACATATGCCTATTTATTATGAAAGTCACGTGCCTATTTATAAGCAATATATATAGAAAAATATTGGTGAATGTAAAGAGCCAGAAAGTGGTGTATAGTTTTACAGTTATGAAGTCTTGAATAGCTTTGAACCTTTGTAAGTCCGCCCCTTAAAAGTGAGCAACTGAGTGATACTTGTTGAATGTTTTTGCCAACAAAATTAGAAGGTAGTTAAAAGGAGTCTAGGTTCCTATTCCTGAGGAAACTTGATCGACTTGTTTATGTGTTTTTCAAGCCACATCATGACAAATATAAACTAACTCCATTATGTCCATGGAGCCATAATTTTAATTGGGATGATTAAAAAGCATGGAGGAGGATTTAGAGAGTGTTTTAAAATTTATTAGTAGCATTATATAGGCATGGGGAGTAGAGTATTTAAGACTCTTTAATTCGTATTTTAATGATTTCTAAGTTGTTAATGTATCATGGAATTTCAAAGAGCAGGTCGAGCCTCTTAAAGAGGCAATTATCAAACTGGGACATGGATATATCTTGCATAAACAAGGTGCCATATCAAGAAGTGGTGGGAAACATTAAAGTGGGAGAGGTTTTCTTATAAAACCAATAGCTTTCACTTTTTTTCGTTGGTTACTAAGCATTATAAAAGGGGCATAGAGTCTAAGTACAATATTTTTAATCTTTAGAGTTTGAATATATGTTTTAAAATAGCAAAAGAAACATAGTAGAGGTTTGATAATATTTTTCAATCAAGTCGATAGTTGTATTGAAAGTAGATGATAGAGCATTGTAAAGCTAAATATCTCAAGGGCTAGTTTGTTGTAGTTGATAGTTGGAACTACAAGCATATTTTTATTTTTTTTCTATACAAATTATTTTCTTATCAATGAGTTTGAAATAAGAATTTTATGTATGATAAAAGAGATATATTTGTATGAATGTTTATGAGAATGAGCATATATAGTGAAATAGTGGATTAAATGATGATCTTTTAGTAATGACATTTTCAAAAATATGAATGGAAGGATACTTTTACGTATTCTAAATATAATGTATTGTATATGAGCTAATAACTAGGAATATGGCTTATTTGCTAGGTTAAAAGCAACTTTACTATGTATTTTTCTAAAAAGAGTTAAATAAAAAAAAATAGTATGCTATGTTGCTTGTGTAAAGATAATTTTTGGATTGAGCACATGATTCAGATGCTTGTAATATTTATATTATACATTTCATAAACCCCATAATCTATTATGATGAATTGAGAACCCAACCTTATGACATGTTAATGGATGTTTTAAAAGGTAAGTAAGAGGGAATAATCCTCTATTTATATAAATAATGATATTTCCATCTTTGTATGACATAATATCAATATTATCTAAATGATAATGTGTATGTCAAGATGATGGAATAGTGTCATCATTATCTATCTAAAAGCCTAAGAGTGGGTGAATGGTAAACCTTATGGGTTATGATAGGCACTAGCCTAGACCCTATATATTATAGGAACATAACAAGGGAATCCAATGTCTATGATGATACATCAATCCAGTTATTTGTACCACCTTAGTGGGTATGCACTTATGAATATAAGTCTTATGATAGTAGAGCCCATTGGTATAAAATTAAATTTTTCCTTAGTAAATAAGATTACAGTGTTTACTGAGATAGCTAAAACCTAAAGAAAGTTATAATATTCAAGGAAAAGTAACCATCACTATGGGGAAATAGTATATGTAATTAGTATACCATATTATGACTGTATAGGTCAAGATTTGATTATAGATTATATCTCAAGAGTATTTTCTCTCAAAAGTTATAGTAAAGATTCAAACAAGTGGTTGTAGTCAAGACCTAGGTTGTTATGTTAAAGTAACATGAGTGTTTGAGTCTAAAATCACTAACAAACCAGTTGAGTTGTCTACTTAGCGAGTCTTCACATTTTGAGAAAGGATTCTATAGTAAAACTAAACACTGGAAATACGAGATTGTTATTTGAAGAAGAAATATTGCGTTTTTAAGATTAATTTTTTTTATTTATATGTTGATCATTTTGTCAATAATTTTAGTTGTGACCAAGAGAGAGTCTAATCAAAGATAGTGGGTCATATGTATCAACTACTTGTGCATAGAATGGGAGATTAGATACACTCATGGTTAATATGGACTTAATAAATGGAAGTTTTCAAGCCCCGAGATGTTGTGAGAATGTAAGTTGGGTATTCAAGGTCAATGAAGTATAACGATTCAAGACGTTTATCGACTTAGTAGGTAAGAACATTGAACAAGAGGTAGTTACCAAGGTCCAAGACATTACATGAATGTAACAAGGGTGTGCTAATGTCAGAAGGACTTAACCAATTTAAATAAATTATGACATAACAAGGAGTGGTACTATTCTCAATATGAGCCGGTGTCTAGGGGCATTACTATACTCAAGATGGAGAATAGTCAAGGAGCATTATTATGCTTGAGATTGACAGGTGTCTAGGAGTACGATTAAGATAATGGAAAAACTTTTTAAATCAAAATCTCTATGAAATGTTAACCAATGGTCTATATTAATTTTTAACAGTAGGTCAGATTAAGTTCTCCAAGTTGAGTAGGGTGGGTGAATGAACAAATTTTCTCCAAGAAAGTAACAATTACATATATTACAAAACTTTCACTAAAGTGAGTGCAATAGTGTATTCTTGCACTTGTCGATTCACTATGTTCTGAATACTTAACATAATCAGAGTTGTCATTCATAGTTGGAAGGTATTCATAGTTTTTTGATGATATTGGTTAAGTAGGGCACAACACTAGGGCTCAGATGAAAATTACTAGAGGTTTCTTAATTATTCCCTTCATTGAAGGGAAGGGCCACTTCTAGTTAGGAAGGTGTGCAGGCAACCGTTGGTTTGTGGTTGGAGGTAAAACACTTGGGTGATGCTCTCCCTCTAGTAGACAACATGTCAAGTTGTGAAATAGAAAGAAAGAAAGTATCCAGATATGGATCTCTGACCTTGTTCCTTAAATATTAAATTTTATATATTATTTATTTGAAATCATTCGTGTGGAAAATGTAAAAATGAGAAGTTTTTTTATTATTTTCAATTCAAAAGGTGAAATGATTTTTTTTTGTTATGCTTATGATAGCATATATGTAGTTTCCAGATGCATCTCTTTCTAGTGCTAAGGGATCATTAGCTCTTTTTATGGTGGATTCCATACTCTTGCTTTGCATTTGGGAGCTCTAGTAAGGCCTATGGTGGAGCTCGTGCTTCCCTCTAATGGGTTTTTCCTTTCTAGGGATTTTTTGTCTAACTTTCTTTTGGCTAAGGAGGTGTGGGTTTGTTTGTAGTATGGATTCTCTCTTGTAGATTATGAGGGTAAGGGGAGATTCTTCTTGTTGCACTTGTGAAATTTTATGATTCCTAGTTGTAGATTTGTTCTTGAGTTGTTTCTTGGATGGTCTATGTTGCTTTTGAATCATTTAGTGGGTTGAGTTGTGAGGGGTGCACTCTTTTTTCCATGGTCGTCTTTTTGATGTGGGTTCCCTATAGTTTCCTTTGCACCCATATTGTTTTGAGATTGTTTCTTAAGGATAATCTTTTGGACAGTATTCTTTATTGTGGTAACATTGTGGCTCTCTTGGCCTTGATGCAATGGGAATGCGTGGATTTGTGGGATGCTTCTTCAGGGGCTATTTTTTTTTTGGATCTCATTGGGTCTATGGAAAGTTTTATGGAATGGGTGAGACTGAACCTTTTCACCTCTCAACTACTCTTGCTAGTGGTCTAGAGGTTTCAATGGTCTCTATACTATTTGGAGCAACTTGACAGCTTTAGTTTCTTATGGTTTTTGAGATTCCTTGTTCTTTTGAAGGTTTATTTTGAGGAGGTTTTTCTAATGGCCTCTTGGATAATATTATTGAAGGAAGCTTATGTTGCCCTATCTACAATGTAGTTTCTTTGGGGCCTATGGTTGATGTTGGTGGTTTGGGGTTGGCTACCTCCTTTTCTCAACTTTTTTTGTTGAAGTCTTATTCCAGAAGGGTTGGTTGGGGGTTATCTTGAGATCTATATCATTCTTACATTTGCAAATGACCTAAGTGATTTTAGTGATAAAGGGTACAATTGCTAACCTTTTCACTAATTTATTTTCTCTTTACAATTCTTCAAGTATTGACTCCTATTGAGGTAGAGTTATCTCCTTTAGAGGTGAAGATTATGGAAATGTTTGAGAGATATATTTGCTAGTAGATGGAACCTCTTATAACTTCTCCTTTTAAGGTGGATTTTTCTCCTATAGTATTAGAGATTGGTTCAGTATGTGAGGCTTGGCATAGTTGTAAAGGAATTCGTGTTGCCCCTGTTCTGCTCTATCTTCTTACTATCCTATTGAGGTGGAGAGTTTTGGCAAGCTGGACAAGTTGTTTGGGTGTTGGTATTTCCTTTCTTTCAGTTTCATTCTCTTGTTTTCTATTGAGGTGGAGCTGGAGACTGATGATGGGATCCTGGATATGCATCTTATGTTTGAGTTTGTAAGTCTTTTTTAGGTTTTGAGATTCTCATCTTGATTTAATGGCATTGCTATTAGGAAGTTGTTTTTGTGCTTGTTTATTTATGGATCTGCTTTCTTCTATAAAGCTAGGGATTGAGATGGGTATGTACAGGATCATGATGGGCCAAAAAGTGGCAATATGATGGGTATTTGTAAGGTATGTGGCTGACGACCTTTTTTTTACCCAAAATTGATGAAACAAAAACCGTTTTTAAAGGAGATTCTCAACTTTCCACCAATATAAATTATACTTTACTTTGTATTTAATAAATAATAATTATTCATTTTCTATTTGAATTATGACTAAAGTCTTGAATGATAGGCCGATTGAAAAACAACCATAGCTTTCAAATGGTATCACATTTTTGGAATCCAAAACATGCATCACATTCTATGCTTCACATACTATATGATTAAAAAGAAAAATTGAATTTCATGAAGTTTTGACCAAGTTAAGGAGGTCAGACATACGAGTTTTTATATTTTTTAAAATTTGTAATAAAAATTCATAATTAATTATTTGCTTTAAAAATTACAAAAAAATATGCATCACATCTGGACATGAGTCCTCTACTTATGTATTAAATATTATAAAAAAATATTATCATTTTGTTGTGGTTAGGGTGGTTAGAAAAACACCTACTTCTTATTTTTTCCTTGGAATTTAAGTACTACTATGTTGAAATTTCAAATTTTCACCAAATAGATTTTTTTTTTTTAAAAACCTAGTAGTTTAGAAACTACATTCAATTTTCTACAAATTCTATTCTTACACATTTTGAAATAATACAAATAACTTATTCAAATTTTTACATCAAGTCACTTAACTCTGATTTTTCTGAATTTTTTGCCACTTAAGGGCCTGCTTTTTCCATGATGATCCTGCACATACCCAGATCAATGATGATAATATATTTTGGTATCTACAATCATGGAAGCACTTGTAATGTTCTAATCGAATTGTTGGTTAGTGCTTGGTGTTAATTCTAGCTTTGGATTTACCTTTGTTGTGCAAATTTTCTACTATAGGTTGGTTGTTGTTTTTCTTTGTATTATCTTTGGCAGTGTTTCATGTGGATTGGGTTCCAAGTCTCATCAAAATTTGCTTGTAAAGGGTTTCGAGTCCCTTCAAAATGTATTTTACCCCTTATAAAAAAAAGGATGTGCAATTGCAATTTCAATTATTGAAAGAAAAATTTTATGTCCTATTTTATGGAATGAGTACTTTTTACATTATGGTTAAAATTTTAAGTAAATTCCTTGTTATAAGGTTGTGGTTGTTACAACAACAATATTTTTAATAAAATTGATGATGATGAAACACTGATAAGAACTTAATGCAATATTAATAAGCATGATCTATACATCCCATAATATAATTGGAAAAACAATACTAATAATTGTTATCTTAAGAAAAAATAAATGACAATAAATCAGACAAGTATATATAAAATGAAGTCAAAAATGAAATTTTAAATTTAATGATTTGAATTTTAAAATCATTTTCATACACATTAAAAATTAAATTGCTGTCCATCATAAACAATTTGGAAATTAAATTTCAAACAATAATTTTAAACAAAAAGCATCTCATAATCATGAATAATCATGAATAAACTAGAATATATAAAAAGTAATAAATTATGTCAATCTTAAACTATTTCAAAATGTTCTTTAAAACCGAAAGAATATTTGTGAACAAAGTGCCTGTAATATATAAATATTGGTGTAATGAAATGAAAGAAACGTGAATAAGCATTGAGCTTAGTGCTAGGCGTTGAGAAAGGATATGTTACTCATTAGAACCTTCCCATCAAGTTGGACACTAAAAGACCTGCCAAAAGACGGACACTTATGGCAGCATAAAATTTTCTAGAGACGGTCCATTACCTATTAAAGTAGATACACTGAACATGACGCTCCCAGGTAAACTATGCTAGTACAGACTGGATAAATCAACTGCCCCCGCATTGGTAAAAGAAAGTTGGAATACCCACTTTGTCCATTGCCAATTTTTATTTGTGAGGTGCAATGCATCGAACTCGTTACGCGAGCAGAGAGCGATGGAATGTGGACCCTGCAAGTGGGGAACTGGACATGGCTTTTATTATAATTTATCCTTTCTATGGACACGGTTTTTGTATGCCCAATATCTTCTGCAAGTTGGCTCACCCAAGTTGTGTCTCTGCACTGACGCAATACCACTGGTTTATACACATTGTTTCTGTGTGTTTACCACGGGTTATGTTTGCTAGTTGCAGGTGGAATTGAGTCCCGGAGCGCTGCTTCTGTTGACCTGTTCATGGCGACGTAGACTAGCGTCCGCAAAATACTTTGGACCATTGAGTTAATGCTCTTGTTCCAATGGTGTACGACTAGTAATAGTCTATCAGGATATGTACCGATGATTCTAGCAAGGATGTTAACCAGTTTTGAATAGATGAACGGTGTGGACGGAATTGTGGATCATATACGTGTGAAGATATGCAGTTAAAAATTATCCAGACTACTCGAAATCAGCACATTAACAGCTAGAAAAATGGAGCATTCAATCAAAGATGACTTCAGTGTGAAGTATATATTAATTTCTTCAAATTCTTTTCAGTGTTACATAAACCAGTTGTGTAGTGACATCATGTTGTAGGTGCAAGTTTTAGTAATTTGTTCAATGTTTGAAAAATGCGGATAAGTTCGCCCATTATGAACTCGCCATTGAAAGATAGTGCGTATTGGTGTGTCAGATGTCAATTCAGAGAAAACCTATACGTACATAATCATTTATTTATCCAGCGTTAATTGGTTTTCTTTTCGATGTTGGTTCAGAGAAAAATCTATTCATCCAGAATAAATATAAAGGCCAGCTGTCTCCAGGGAAGCCACCAGCTATCAAGCAAGCACTCTGTCACTAATTTGCCTGAATTTACCTGTAGAGGCCACAGTAGCTGCCCAGCTGGCCAATATGTTTGGCTGTTATTTGTTTCTAAAGATCTAAAACAAAATGTTCCAAAACAATGAAAAAATGAATTACTCTAGCATTCGAGTCTATCAAGTTGTTGTTGACCAAGTTGACACCTGCAATATAGGTAGAATGAAGATTATCTATCTTTCCTAAAAAGACAACTGATATGCTAATTTGTTGCCTTCAAGGTGTTAGAATGTTCTATTTTTATGTGGAGGAGTTCTTAGGGTTTATATTTCTCCAATTCGTAAGAATTTCCCTTGTATCTTATTGTTAAAACACTAGTTGCTATGTGTCGTGGTCTTTCGTGTTCATTGCCGTTGTAGTCTTCTATTTTTATATTCACTAGATCTCTTATGTTGTTTCAATTAAGTCTATAGTTTGATCTTCATATACTATGTTGTTTTATTGGGGTTTTATTATGGTTAACTTGCTATTCTCCATATTTGTTTTATTATTTGTGTAACTTAATTTAGGTTTTTTCTCAACTTTCATGTTTTGGAATTAAGGTGTTTCAATCTTTGTAAGACCTATTATTTGATTTATTAATTAATTAATTATTTTATTTGTATGTATATTATTTATGTCAAATTCTTATGATGTAACTTTGTGGAGCCTACCAATTAAGGTAGTATCCTATATAGAAGTTGACTAGGTGACATGTAAGCTAATTATGTGGAGATATACATCCTACTTGGTGGACCCCATTGTAAGCTTAATTTATGGCATGTGTCATGTCCTATAAGAGTCTTATGTCATGATCTTATGATGGATTGACATATGATGAAATAATAACAAATGAAAGAGTTAGGAATGACATATTATGGAAGATTATCACAAGTGGGACCCCTTCATGTTGGGAGGCACTTTGAATGTTATGTGGGACCTTCAAGATGCATGCATACACCTTACATGTCAAGTGGGTCTATTGCATGAAGGGAGTGTGAATTCCTATGTAGATGACGAGATTCGACACCCTCAAGAGAACAAGGTCTAAAGGGGAAATAGTCCTCAACTACCTCACATATCAAAGCTTAGGTGACGAGATAAGAAATTTTGTTTATGATTTACGTAGAATTAAAATGGGAGAGTTTTAGGATCTGAAAGAGTAGGTTGCAAAGGTCTTTTGGACAAACTAGCAATCTCTTGACCAAGCACAACAGTGTGGTGTGTGAACATCCCTACAATGCACTGACATCTTGTACAAATCGAAAAATGAGTTTATAATAGAAGGCAACTAGGAACCAACTAATAGCTTGATAGTTGAAACCTTGAAATATACTAAAACAACAAAAAAATAACAGAGATAAACGTGAACTAGATTAAGTAAAAAGGAAATGATTAAAGTGAGAGGAAAAAGAGGAAACACATAGAGGTCCAAGAATGAAGCCTCCAACAAATATATACTTTAAACATCTACGCACATAGAAACCAAAGGAAATATTAGGGTTGTTTTAGGGGCTTTCCTTAGTCAAAGCCCCACGTTGGTGTTTGCACCTCGAAGGAGAGCCATATATGATTGAGATAGAAAAGTAGATGAGATAAGGAAAGATAGACATGTTAAAATAATGTGCTAAAAAAAAAAAAAAGATAATATAATTGTGTGAGGGGAAAAAACATTAGATGCAAACAAGATTAAACATGCTTGAAATGAGAATCTAAGCTAAGATCAAAAACATAAATCTTGGATCTAATCCTACACACACGAAATGAAACTAAGCTATTGAAAACACATTAAGAAATCCTATGAATACCAAATTGAATGCAAACAATAAGTAAAGTGTTACCATCTTGTATCAGAGTGTATTCGCCTGATGTTGGATTGTTCTTATCAACATGAAGCCTCCATAGTTTGTGTGCAAAGCTTTGCTGCTTGAATGGTTGGTTGATCGAAGAATGGTTGAAGCTCTATCAATGGTGATCTTGAAAGTACTTCGTTGCATAAGGTATGTTGATTTTTTATCCTTTTTTTTCCAGGAAAGAGGTTTGTTATATAGAAAATGAGATTTGAAATGGACAATCAAGATTCAACAAATGTTGGATCAAGATGAACGGTCGAAAGGTGTTGAGAGGATTTAGACATGAGAAGATTGTGCAAAGTTGATTGCACAATTTGTGTGATTAAGGAATAGATTGGCTAATTAGGAATTATATTGATCAGTTAGGGTTTAGATTGGTCAGTCAGTATTTAGATGGCTTAGTTAGGAAATAGATTGATTAGTTAGCAAATAGTGTGATTAGTTAGGAAATAGATTAACTAGTTAGCAAATAGATTGATTAGTCAACAATCATAATTTGCTCAATTAGAAAGTGGGTGAGGAATATGAAATAATTGATTTAATTAATTAATTCCTTTTTGGAGTTGAATATGCAAATCAAGTTTGACTTTCGCAAACAAAGTTGCATTAGGTTGATTTGATTTTTCATAAATGATTTGAATAGTTTTATTTAATTATTTAAATTTTGGAGGGAAAGTGTCGTAATTAAATTATTATTATTTAATAATTCGATTAGCTAAGAGGAATAAGGTGATTTAGTCATGTAATTAAATATTTGGTGTTATTTAATCAATCAAGACGAAATGAAGTGTGATTAGGACTTCATTAAATAAATGTAATTTATTTAATTGATTGAAACGATAGTAACATGAGTTAATTAAATAATGTCATTTTATTTAATTAATAGCAGAATTAGGGTTTTCAGGACTTTATTAAAAAAATAAAAAAATTACTTTTTCAAAAATGATGAAAAAGTGAATTAATTAAATAATATTGTGTTATTCAATTAATAGAGGAAATTTGGGTTTTGGATGGTGTTTGATATTGTGCAATGTTTCTGAGATGTTCTGGGATGTTGTGGGATGATTTTGAGACATTGTGAGATTATTCTGAGATGTTTCGTGATATTTCAAGATGATTCTGAGATGTTCTGAGATTGTTTCGAGCTGTTCTAAGATGTTTTGGGAATGTTATGAGATGTTCCAAGATGATTTTGAGATTTTTCCAGATGTTCCAAGATTATTATGAGATGTTTCAAGATGATTTCAAGATATTCCAAGATGTTTCGAGATGATTTTGAGATGTTATGAGACATTATGGGAATGTTCCAAGATATTTTAGGATGATTTTGAGATGTTCCAGGAATGTGATAGGTGTTAGGTCAATTTTACAGGGATACATTTTTCTCCACTTTGATACAAAGTACTGGTTGCTTTGTTTCAAAGATTTTGTTTTTTAAGATCAAGTTTTTGAAAAAAAATATGCCCCACCATGCCCCAACATTCAATGGAATGATGGTAGGACTCTGTGCTGCCCCCTCGAGAGGTGTGTCAAAAATTTCAAGTTTTGAGGTCAGACTCACGACACAAATGGATAATTTAATTGTACAAAAACTGAAAACCACCTATACCATTGCAAAGATCATGAAATTCTACCCTATTAAAAAAAAAGCACTGAAAAATACTTTCGTATGACCAAGATATGGTCATTTGAAGATAGGGTAAAAAAAGTCCCAATTACCAATCACTAGCAAAGTTTTCATGATTTCTGAGCACTTGATCTTAAAAGCCTCACCCTTGCTATGAAACCTCACCTTTGACTTAAAACCTTGCATTTTTTTCATGCACTTGCACTAAAACCTCACTTTTTCTCCAAGCCTTTGCATTTGTTTGATGTTTTCACTGTTTCCTCGCACTTGCTTTTAGAACCTCACCTTTTCTTTAAACCCTTGCATTTGATTCATGTACATTCTCTAAAAGTTTGCCCTTGATTGAAAAACTCACCCTTATTTCATGTGCTTTCCCTAAAACCTCACCCTTGACTTAAACCCTTGCATTTGCTCTGAACTTGTGCACTTGACCTAAACTCTTGCTTTTGCTTGTTTGTCATCCTAAATGTCATTTGTCATCATGTTTTGTGTTTTTTTGTGTTTCTTTACATGTTCATAGTGAAACCCTAACATCATGAGTTTAAAATGATTGTAGGTGGTCATTCTATTAGATAGCTAGATCCAGATGGTGGTCTGCAACCTGGTCTATAGAGTGTTTTCCTTTTTATTGGGTAGTGTACTTGATCTTTAGTATGTTGTTGCCTAGAAACATATTGTAGACATGTTTTTAGTATATATATTCATAGGCCCAATCATGGCCTTGTATATATGTATCATTTTGTATTATCCTATCACACTTTTTTTCACTGATGATAGTGTACTATGACATTCTCCCTTTTTTGATATGATGATATATTTATGATATACCTTCTTTGATTTAGCTCATTTTATGCTTCATGGATGATGATGTATGATGATTTATGCATATGATATGGATGGATGGATCATACTTTGTATCATATGATGTTTTATTATGGAGATCAATATATCATTGTGATATATGATGTTTATGTGGTGTTCTTATATGATGGATTTATGCCCCATACATGATACATGATATTTCTATTGGTTTATTATCATCATGATATGTATTGATGACATTTGTGGATGTAGTATGTATATGGTACTAATGATGTTTCTATGCAAGATGGATGTTAGTTAGAAGAAATATTATGATGATAGATAGAAATGTGATATTGTTAGTAGTGATGAGTTGTTTTTGCTTGCTTGGAGACTTCGTAGCTTTTGAACAATCTTGTTTGAGGTAGCAAACAAATATAATGCACTAGGGTATTAATGACCAAGGTGACTTTTTATCCATTGTGTGTACTTTGACTTTTCAAACAATGAGTATTCTTGTTCATAGCAGACATATAAAAAGTTTGTTTAAAGTATATAGTTAGGTTCCATTAAAAAAAAATTGAACTAGTCACATAGAGAGGTATAGGACACATAACATGAAAATGCTACATAATTTTTTGACCATTTACACAGAGAAGTATGAAATACCTAACGTGCAACTGCTACACAAATTTTGGACCATTTACACAAAGAGGTATGAAACACCTAGCATGTAACTACTACATGAATTTTGAACCATTTACACAAAGAGATATAAAATAGCTACCATGCAACTACTACATGAATTATTATAACAAAACTTTCATACACTCAATAAAGCAAGTATTCACCATGGTAGTTTTATAAAAATATCTTACAAACAAAAAATTGAAATGATGCTCAATTTCCCACATTCCTTCTTCTCTAAATCCTTATGGACATCCTCCAGAGATCCTGGGAATGAGTTAATAAAATAAATTGAAAAGATAAGACTATAAAAAGATTAATTTTTTTTGCAATATCACTTTCCATAACCGTTTGGGGTGGGGCTATTATATGGTGTTGATCATGTCTATCGTAGGAATGGATCCATTAAGGCATATCTCAGGATGTTGTTGGGTCTTGTCAAAAAGATAGGTAGTTGATGCTCCAGCATTGTTTCCATCTATTTATAGTCAGATCTTTGTGATTGTTTTGCTTTAAGGTTCTAGATTTTGATATTTTTTTTGTTTGTTTTGTTTGTTTTGTCAAAGGGTGAGTGTGTCGATTTGTTTATTATGGTTGAAAAATTTATCGTGGATTTTGATGACAGAATGGGTCTTTTTTATTTTTCTAAGTTTTTATGATGTTTTTGTTGTTTTTAGGGGACTAACCTAAGGCCTCGGGGGCTCATCAAAGATAAGCCTTGCCTACATTGTACATGAAAAGGCTCATAGTTTTCCTAGTTTTTTGAATTTTTTTGATCTTTTCTATTTTGTGAATGTTTTAGATTTTGTTTTTCTATTTTTGGATTTTGAATTTTTGACTAAGTTGAAAATAAAGCATGTTGGAAACCTAGGGAACTGACATAGGGTCTCAAGGGCTATTAAGTCTTGCCTACATTGTACACATAGAGATCACGTAGCTCGACTATTTGACTCAAAAGCATAAATTGTTTTTGGATAAACAACATTGATGATTTGGATTGATATTCCACTTCTATGTCTAGAGGATATGTTTTGGGTAATCTACTTGAACTAAGGTTTAAGCAAATGTTGATATCTTACAATTTTTGAGTGAAGGAATAACCCAACGATGTTATTTTTGTTTTTGGTTGTTTTCGCATGTTTTTGATCTTTGTTTTTTTAATTAAATTTGTGGTTTTATGATGTTTTTTTTATTTTTGTGGTTTTAATCTGACCATGATAGGACTCTAAAAGATCTAACCCATGACTAGCTTTAGGAAGTTTCCCCCAGTTGGAGACAAGATTGTGTTCCCTAATCAATAACAAGCCATGACTAGATACATGTTTTATTATGAAATGGATGGGTGGATGCCGTGGATATTCCTAATAGATAATGATACAAGTTTTATTCAAACATAGCACCTGTTTTCTAGGTTTTCAGTATGGTACCTATACTAGGAGCACCACAAACATAGCACCTGTTTTCTTGCCTACCAGGTCTAATCTCCATTGAGAAAAGGTCCATGGTGTAGTTATGGGCCTCAATTCCTATGCTAGTGCATCAACCAAATCACTATGTTACTGATATTGTTGACACTTTCTAGAATAATGTATGCATTCTTGTTCAATGGAGGGCCAGTAGTACCCCATTCTAAGCACTTTTTGGACTAGGTTATGTTCATTAGAGTGGGATCCACAAATACCCTTGTGGATCTTTTGTAAGGTTGTTTGTGCTTCTTTTGCATTAAGGCACCAGAGTACCATACCATATAGGCTATGACGGTATAGGGTATCTCCTACGATGGGAAAACGAGAAGTTCTATAGGTGAAGGCTTTCTTTTGAGTGGTTGTTGGTTCAAGTGGTATGATACCGTGTTGGATGTAGTCAAAATTATCTTGGTACCATGAGGAGTTAGAACCAACAACAACACATTCTAGTTCTAATTACGGGATGTCGAACATAGGTACAAGCACCTATTTGATGAGGAACTCATACTTAGGCATATTTTATGGAATATCAAGTAGTGATCCTATTGTTTCCATTGCATCGATAGCTCTATTATTGATATGAGGAACTTTCTCTAAGGTTATTTTGATGAAGTATTCCTTGAAGCTTTCAACCATCCTTTTATATGGTATCAATTTGTCATTTTTTTCTAGTACTCATTATTCAACTATCTGATCACTAGCTAAGAGTCTCCAATAGCCATTTTTAGCCCTATGACAAGAGCTTCATATTCTAAGATGGTGTCCATGCATGGGAATGCAATCTTGTAGGCCTTGGGGATACTATATCTCTATGGTGTGAGAATTAGAATACCTGCTCCAAAGCCATGTTAACTATGGGTCCTGTCAAAGTATAGAGTCCATTGGCCTATCTGTTCTATCATCAAGATACTCTCATCTGGAAAGTCCACTATGAGATGTTTATGATCATCTATGGGTGCTTCGGCCAGTTGATCTGATATAATTTTTCCTTTGATAGCTCTCCTATCCACATACTCTATACCAAATTCACTTAGGATCATCACCCATTTGGATATTTGGCCTATTATGGCTTCCTTTACTAGTAAGTATTTGAGTGGTTCTAATTTTCAAATCAACTTCAACTTTATGTTTAAGATGTAATGTCTTAGCTTTTGGGTTGAAAACACAACTGAGAGACAAGCTCTTTCAATGGGTGAGTAGTTTAGTGTTGGTGTAATTAATTAATTAATTATTACACTAGCATAAGTTAACTTAGGTGTTGCATTTAATTAATTAAATCCTAGGTTGCATTATTAGATAAATCATTTAATAAATGGGATAATATTCCCTTCCTTGTTTGGTGGGATAAGATTCCTTCTAGAAGATGAGTTGTCCTTCTAGATAGAACTTATCTCAACATTTAATGATCATCAACGTAGGGTTCACATGTTGTCACATGTTAGATCAAGACACATGGCGACATCTCATGCATATTAGGGTTTACCTCTTGCCTATATAATCAGGCATCTTGTTCATTTATATCATATCCCATATCAATATATTATCAATAGAATATTTAATCAACATTGTATTATTGCAACACTTTCTTTGTGGTTGATCATTTTTCCTGGCTCAAAGGTCCTCCATTGAAGACTGCAGCTTCAAGGACTGTGCATCCATAATCTCAACATGGTATCAGAGCTTATCCAGTGAAACATCAACCCTCGATCAAGAAAGTTGGTGTGCGAGATTCTTTGCAGGCTACAGGTTTCCATTGAAGGCTACTTGATTCCACTCAGGGACCAAGCTGATTTCTGAAGAAGATAGAGTCAGATCCGAGCTCACCATTGTCTTCAGAAGGCCTCAAAACCCTAGGATCGCCTACCCATTCATCAAAATCGGATACATCATCCTAGGAGCTTTAGAGGTATTTTTAGGGTTTGCAAAATCAATTGTACTATCCATACAATTTGCAGCAAAAAATCATCCCAGTTATTTGTCCTCTGAGGAATTTTTTTTTTTATATGCAGGGCATTTGCTATCTCAAAAAAAAATCAAGGTTTTTTTGCATTATTGTTTGGCAAAAAAAAATATATTGGGTTTCTGATATAGTTTGCAGGAAATTATTTTGATCGACCTCCATTATTAATCTTGGTCGGCATCCTTTCATTTTTTTCTGCGGGCTTATTATATTCCTTCTTCAGCATCTAATTTTTCCCCGTCGGCATTTGAATTTCTGCAGATTATAATTATATTTTTTTAATCTATGGGTTTATCCACCCCATTCGGCATTTATATTAGAGTTTGTATTTGATTTTTTAATTGCATATTTGCAATATTAAAAAATTGAAGTCCTTTGTATTGTCGACCTCATTTATTCTTTGCAGCAAGGGTACCTATTTGTCGGACCCGCCGACCCCACTAGCTATCACTGGTTCCATCACCAACCGACCGTCGTCGGTCCCGCTGATCCCGCCAGAGTCTTCTCATGCCGACTGCTCGATCTCCCACCGATCGCCATTGCCCAAGCTTGCTGATGAAGTCCTACCACCGGCCATTCCAAGCTCCTACCGGCCGGTGCTTCTCCTCTTGCCGGGATATCCACTACCAGCAGTGTCTCACGTTCAGCGACGCCGCCCTGACACCGTCCAGCTTAGCCAGTCTGCCGCTCTGCCCAGCGACCCTTCATTTTTTTTGCCATAGCATGGATCACTATCATATCAGCGACCAGGTGTTAAGCCCGAAGGGGCTAATTTTTTGACCCTATTTAGCCTGCAGGTGCCTAATCAGGGCATTTTTTTCATTTTATCACAACTTTCACCCAGGATATCAAAATTTGGCAAACGATATACCGTCGGAAATGGAATTTCACGTACTTTCTAGTGGTGACATCAATTCTATGAAATTTTTCTCACAAAAAATTCTACGTCCAACTGAAGACAAAACCCTAATATGGACTCAAAGCTGCATATCTTCTCAACCGTTCATCGGATTTCGGTGATTCCAGTAGCATCAGGAAGGTGATTCAGAGCTTTTTTTCATTAGTCCAACCCCTTGATTAGTTTCAGCTCCAGGTACTCTTGCATGAGATTTTTTTCAATTTGGTGCATTTGATCAATAACCTAGTTATTCTGAAGCTTGGGACAAGATTTTTTGATTCAGTTAGCATCACTTTAGTTGTACATCATATTTGGAAGCTTTTATTTTCTATTGAAGGTTAGTGTCTTTTTTTTTTGTGGATAAAGTTCATTATGGGGCTCGCATATACTCCTCCTTTGGTTATGTTGCACAAGGGTAACTATCAGCAATGGCGAGATGGGACCTGCCACCATCTTCGATCACTTGATCTATTGCCTCATTTGTATGGTATAGTTCCTCATCCAAGTGAAGGAATTCAAGAACTTGCTTGGATTTGTGATAGGTACACTATTTTGGAGATCATTGAGACGCAAGTTGATTGTGATGTTTTGCGATCTATTGATCATTGTGCTTTTCCTCATATTCTTTGGACTAAGATTTGGGAGCTATATGGAGATTCAGACACTCCACCATTCTCCGATGGTCATGATTCAGAATGTCATTCTTCAAATCAAGTACCCCATGATGCTATTGTTATGCAGGAAGTTGATTACCTTGATCTTTCTGAAGAGGTTGACAAGGTTTCTTCAAGTGCTTCTTCTTCATCAAAGACAGTTGGTATCCCTTCACAATCAGTGATTCCTTGTCCAGAGTCATTGATTAAGGCTTCCACCATCATCATCCATTAGGACACATTCAATTTTTCAGACTTGGCATCACAAGATGGCTTTGTTTTAGGTATCATTGACTTGGCTACTTCTACAGGTTTGGAGAACATTCTTGAGGGGGTATCACTCCTATATCTAGAGATTTCATATCTGAGACTTCTTCCCTATCATTCCATTTAGGATTTGAGGTTTCTTCAGCATCCACCATTGGATTTTCTTCAGACTTCTTTCAGTGGTTTTGAGGAAACTTCATTCAGGGGGGGCTATCAAGTCTCCATCACATTCATCATATCATCATCTTTGGCTATTGTTTAGCATCATTTTCTGCATCGTCCTGGTTTGTCACCCTCTTCATTGATTGTGGCATCATCATCAAGCAATGATACATTTGAGCAGAGTTCAGAGACATCATCGACATCCACCTTCATCTTTCCTTCCTTCAATTCCTATCCAAAATGGGAAGCATCTTTGCACTTGCAGTTGGTTTTGTTTTTCCCAAAAGGGAGACAAGTTGTTTGTCGACATTGGATCTTGTTTTGTCTTCAAACACTTCCCTTCTTTGCAGGTGATCACATCTTTTGGGGGGGCTACTTAGTCTCTCTCTTTCCCTCCTATGGGGAGGGCTTTGATTGCATTGTATCAATGTAACAGATGGTGTACTTGGGGGGTATATGGGAGTCCTCCATCCTTCCCATCCTATCTCACTTTTTTCTGCATCATCTCCTTTTTGGAGAGGGGTTTTCTTCCTACTCGGTTTTCCCCTTTTCTCCGTTTGTGGGAGATTTTTTGCATCTTCATGTACATGGGTACCTAACATGGCCTCATAGTCGGGACCCATCATCATCTTTCATAATCATTGCATTTTCCTCCCTAAGTTACACTTATGGGGGGTGTTGGTGTAATTAATTAATTAATTAATACACTAGCATAAGTTAACTTAGGTCTTCCATTTAATTAATTAAGTCCTAGGTTGCATTATTAGATAAATCATTTAATAAATGGGATAATATTCCCTTCCTTGTTTGGTTGGATAAGATTCCTTCTAGAAGATGAGTTTTCCTTCTAGAACTTATCTCAACATTTAATGATCATCAACATAGGGTTCACATGTTGTCACATGTTGTTAAATCAAGATACATGGCAACATCTCATGCATATTAGGGTCTACCTCTTGCCTATATAATCAGCCATCTTGTTCATTTATATCATATCCAATGTCAATATATTATCAATAGAATCTTTAATCAACATTCCATTGTTGCAACACTTTCTTTGTGGTTGATCATCTTTCTTGGCTCAAAGGTCCTCCATCGAAGACTGCATCTTCAAGGACTATGCATCCATAATCTCAACATTTACTTCATAGCACACCAATGTTATGTTGATATAGTAGACTTCCCTTTCTTTATTGCTATCATCTAGCTGGGCCAAGAGAGCTCCCAACATTGCTTGTGTGGTAGACATGTAAAGTATCATTTACTTTTTTGGGATAAACGACATGAGTATAGGAGGAGTAAGTAGGTACTCCTTGACTTGTTGGAACGCTTGGTCACATCTCCCATCCCACTTGAAGGTGATGTCCTTGTGTAGGAGATGAGTGAAAGAGTGACATTTGTCTGCCAATTGTGCCATAAATCACCTGATGGATTGCAACTTCCCTTGTAGGCTCCTTAAATGTTTTAGTGTCTTTGGCAGAGGCATCTCCATTAAAGCTTTTACTTTTGCAGGATCCACTTCACTCCCTCTTCTTGACACTATGTACCCCAATAACTTCCATATGTTACTCTGAACACACATTTCTTAGGGTTGAGTGTCAAATTGTACTATTCAAGTCAATCAAACACCTTTTTCAGGTTTGTCAAGTGATCTGCCCTTTTGAATGACTTTTCTACAATGTCATCCACATAGTCCTCCATGATTGTGTGTAGCATATCATGGAATATGGTTGTCATTTCTATTTGATAAGTTGCTCCTACATTCTTTAGACCAAAGGGAATTACATTCCAAAATTTTTTCCCTCAAGCGCAAGTAAATGTTGTTTTGTGTTGGTCATCTAGACAGATCTTTATTTGGTTGTACCCAGAGAAAACATTTATTAAGGATAGCATCTCATGCCCTACTATTATATCCACAATCATGTTGATACTTGGCAATGGAAAGTCATCCTTTGGACAGGCCTTGTTCAGGTCTCTGAAGTTTGTGCATATCCTTATGCCCCTAATAGGTTTGGACATTGGTACTAGATTTGATATCCATTGTGGATAATTGATGGGTTTGATGAAACTCACATCTAGTAGTTTCTTTAGCTCGACCAATTTCTTTAGCTCAACCTTTACCAATAATGTTAATTGAGGACACATTTTTTGAGTTTTTGATTGATAGGCTTTTCTCTAGGCACTACAACTCAATGAAGTACCACTAATGTCGGGTATAGTCTAGGCATGTCAACATAGGTCTAGGAAAAGTATACATTTCTCTCATTGATGAAAGCTATGAAATTTTCCTTCTCTTCGGGATCAATTGACGCCGCATGGTATGTTTTCTTCGAATCCTCTATTGTTCCAACATTTATGGAATCTTCTTCTTCTACTAGGATTGTTGATCTTTCTTGATATTCTAATATGGGGAGATTGAACCCTCCATCCTTGAGTGCCTCTAGGATATTTTCACCTTCAAATGTGTTCTTTATTTTCTTTTTTTCTCAATCTGATAGAGACATAGTGTGGTTTTCCCAAGGGGATCGTAATATTATGTATTTTCTTTCATTTTTATGACTAGAAGATTCAATCTCTCCACCAAAGTATGCCTCATGTTCAAGCTCCATGACGAACCTTGCTTTGTGATCTCCAGCTGGTATGTTTCTTCAAATTCCCCTAAACTCTACAATTGCCTCATCATTCTAGAATTGGTTTAGAATAGGTATTTATTTTTGTTGATCCCAATCTATGAGTTGTGGGTAGTAGAGTCATAGGCTATTATCATCATCTACAAAGCTTATGGAGGTTGTTGAAATGGTAAGTATGGCTTGGGAGTATTTTTCCCATTGAGTGTCTAGGTTGTCATTACTAAAAGTGGGAGAATTGTATCTAGTGATGAAGGAAGGAGAATCCCATTCATATTCATTAGAATCCATTCTAGAATGGTAGTAGATGTTAGGAATGGTTCGAATATATTGGAGAGGGAATCTATCAATGCTAAATTTGTTGAATAGGTCTTTGACAGGTAAATTTTTGTTCATAATATGATACATATCTAGTGTGTTAACACTAGTAGAAGTTTCTCGTTTCTTCCAAGAGGTTCGTCTGATCTTTGGATTAACCACATCTTTTGGCTTATAACCTAGCCCCATATTTTTCTTCCTTTTTTCCACCATGATAGGCTCTAATCAGCCTTGTTTGTGTAGCGCAAGGCCACCTTTTTTGTTGTATCCCATTTGTTTAACTAATTGATAACCTCTAGTTTTATGATCAATTAAAATGGGTTGTGGCTTTTATGGTTCTTCTTAGTCCTTGTAGATCATGGATGAGAAGTCCTCCTCAAATATTTCTTTGTCTTTCATGTCTCCCCATTTTGTTAAGATTGTTGGTTTGGCTATCATTTGCACTATCTTAATCTCTTTTGGAAATCCATATACTCTGGGTGTTGGTGGAAGCATGTTGATTCTGAATGCTTGGTTGAAATGGTATTTCCCATTACCCTTGTCAAGTACTTGAACCTTGGATTCTATTTTTGGTTGATCACTTGATATGTTCTTGGTTGAGGTTGGAAAAAGTGTGGAAGGGTGAACATAAGAAAATGAGTCGAAGGCTATGTCATTAGTAGGCACACATTGGATTTTATCGTACTTCTCCAACTTTGCACATAAATGGAAAGGCTCAGGATCAACATATAGTGTTACTTCTTTCCCTTCATGGGGAAACTTTAGGAATTGATGAAAAGTGGAAGGGAATACTTGTAGTGCATGGATCCAAGGGCATCCCAAGAGGAGGTTTTATGGAAACTCAAGGTCTAGTACTTGACAAGTTGTTTGTGTGATGGTTGGTCCTATCTGCATTGGCAACCTGACTGTTCATTCAAAATTTATTTCAAGGTCATCATAGGACCTTATGGTGATACTCTTTCCTTTCTCAATCATGTCATCAAAATACCCCAACTATTTGAAATTTTTTAAGGTATAGATGTTTAAACATGCACCATTATCCATCAATACTCATTTCACCATGGTTTTGTGAACACCAACCTCTATGTAGAGAGCTTGGTTGTGGAATGTTCTTTTTGGTAAATATTTCTCAAAAAAGATTAAATGACCACTTGTTGTTATCTTTCCAACCATGGCTTGGAACTGACTAGGATCGAGGTCATTAGGGACTGATGTTTCTAATGCCTTTTCAAATATTTCCCTATGTGTGGGTGATAGTTTTAACAACTCTAGGATTGAGATTAGGGCAGGAATTTTCTTCAACTATTTCATAATGTTGTAGTCACTTGGTGACTTGATTGTGGGTTTGGGTGGGACTCCTTGAATTGTAACTCTTCCTCGATGGGTGGTTACATTATAGTTGTTATCTCTACCTCATATAGTCACTATGTTTTCCCTGTTATCATCAACTTGTGAGAGGGTTCCTAAGACCGTGTCACCCTACGTGTAATTAACATTGTGGTATTCTTGCTCCTTCACTTTGTCATTTCTTTTGGCATGATTTTGGATTGGGTTTGATTATATTTGTAGGTATTTATTTTTGGGATGATGTTCAATTTCTACTTCCCCTTTGTCTATTAGGTCTTGGATAAGATTCTTGAGTCACATGTAGTTGTTGGTTGTGTGTCCTTTGATTTTATGGAATTCACACAAGTATTTATCATTATACTAGGGTGTCTTGAAGCGTGGTTCCTCATAGTTTTCATGATCATTAGTTTTGAGGAGGTTTTTTTGTACTAGTTTGCACATGACTATTACAAGTGACACACCTAGTACTATGAATTACCTCCTTGGTTGATCGTACTACATCTATTTACCTCCCTGATTCATTTGTTAGTTTACAACACGATTGTTCATGGGATAGGTAATTTGGTTGCTTTGTGTGTTTTTTGGGACCATAGCTTATTTGTGCTACTTTTGGTTTGTTTTGAGGCATGTTTTGTGCATTCCATAGTGCTCTAGTGTCAACTACTCCATTGTTTGTGATGTTTTTGTTTTTGACACGTGCAATTTAGGTTTCTCATTCGAACTAGAAGGGCTATCTTTTGAGTTTTTTGATTGAAGGGATCCTCTTGTAATGAGGGCTCTCTCAATATGTAATCTCTTTTTTATTGTTTTGTCAAAGTCTACATGGCATAGCATAGTGAATTGGTAGTTTATTTTAGGTAGGACATTTATGATGAAAATATCCACCAACCCCTTGTCTAGAATGGGCCATTTGCAATGACTTGCTTTGTGTCTCCATCTTTGTAGGTAAGAGGTAAAGGACACTCCTTGATTATATTTTATTGTGGAAAAACTTGTGATGGTGACATATTGCTCTATATTAAATGAGAAGTGGCTTAGGTATTTGCTAGATAGTTCATCAAAAGTTCTAATTCTGGGTTGCAGATGGATAAACCACTCCATAGCATGACCTGTAAGGCTGTGTGGAAAGAGCCTCATGAGATAGGAATCATTATTTTTTACCTACATACATGATACTAAGAAGTCTCATACATTATCTACTAGATCTCCTCTTCCTTTGTATTTGTTGCCAAACCTGGGTATTTCAAAATTCTTTGGAAAAGGTAATGCAATGATAGAATGATCGAATGGCAATGGAAAATTTTCCTAAAGAGTATAGGTCTTTTTTTGTTTTCCTACCTGCATGTCTGTTATTTGTTGGGTGACGACATCTAATTGTCATTCCATTTATGTTTTTGGTATGTTTGTTTGCGAGCCTTGCATGAAATAGCCTTGTTTCCCTACCGTGTTTTGGTCATATATCAAGTATTATGAAGGTATAAGAACATGGTAACAATATTCAGAGTAAGGAGGGTTATCTCCTTGTTGCTTGGATGGACTAGACTAAAGGTTTCCCTGATGGTGCATTGGTGGGTTACCTTGTTGATGGGATGACTGAAGAAGGGTGCATTGGGGCACACCTTATTGTTAGGTTAGACTATAGTGATGGTTCCCCTGACAATGTGTTGGTTGGTTACCCTGTTGATGGGATGAGTGAAGAAGGGTTCCCTAGGGTAAACCTTGTTGTTGGGTAAGACTATACTAAAGGTTCCCCTAATGATGCATTGATGAGTTACCTTGTTGATGGTGATAAAGCTCCTAAATTTTTGAAATTTTAAGCTTGTTCTACACCCTATAGAAGTCTTTGGCTTCTACATCCATGAGTAAGGTTTAGGGTTTTAGTTAAAATCCCTTGATTCATAATGATTAGTTAGAAACCCTCAATGTTATAATTTTCTATTGACTTGCCACATCAGGTTATCGTTCATTTAAGTTATGAATTAAGCCATTATAATTGTTGCTTGTATTGGCCCCAAGTCTTAAGTTCATTAGTCAACTAGTGTTGTTAATTGTTCAAATCCTACTAAAGTTAGGTCAAAGTATTTGATTTCAAAGGAATTATGTTCAAGTCATTTTTTTGAGGGTCTAATTGTCGTCAACCTAGTCATGGCCCCGCTTTTAGAACTAACTTTATCATGTGTTCAGGCTAAAAGATACTTCGATTGTAGGAATTAATTCAGGTCGTTCCTTATAGGCTCGCAAGTTTCAAATGATGGCTTGTTCATTGTTGCAAGGTCCATGAGATGTTGGCGCATGTACAACTGTGGGTGTGGGACCTAGTCTCCACTTTTCCATTTGATGTCTTCAACTCCCTAATCAATGACTACAAGGTGATGGTGAGATCAATCACTATTGTTCCCTACCATCTTGCAAGATTAAGATGTTGGCTAGTTAAAAGTTGTGAGATCTATGAGAAACTACCACGTGTTCTCTTCAATAATTTACAAAAAAATGAAGGTGGAGCCTAGGGACAAATGAATGTATATCCAATTGGGAAAGTTTCATTGGACACTAGATTGGCATGTGACAATGATGGGAATTCAAACATAATTAACTCAATTTGAGTCATCCAAAAGGCCATCTCAATGGGAGATCAATGGTGTATATTAAAAATTGAGAGTATGACCATTGTAGCCATTCTTTCTTTGCATGAGAAAACAGTAATGGAAGAAGGGTATGTGCAGGATCATCATAGAAAAAACAAGCCCTTAAGTGGCAAAAGAATCAGAAAAATCAAATTTAGGAAAATTCACGTAAAAATTTGAATAAGTTATCTATATTATTTCAAAAATATGTAAGAATAGAATTTGTAGAAAATTGAATTTAGTTTCTAAACTACTAGGTTTAAAAAAAAAAAAATCTATTTGGTGAAAATTTGAAATTTCAATGCAGAGTACTTAAATTTCAGGGAAAAAATAAGAAGTAGGTGTTTGTCTCATCATCCTAACCACAATAAAATGATAATATTTTTTTATAAGATTTTAGATATAAGTAGAGGACTCATGTCTTGATGTGATGCATATTTATTTTTAATTTTTTTCCAAGTAAATAATTAATTATGAAATTTTTATTACAACTTTTAAAAAATATAAAAAACCCATATGTCTGACCACCTTAACTTGGTCAAAACTTCATAAAATTCAATTTTTTATTTTTTTAATGGACTATAGTATGTGAAGCATGGAAGGTGACACATGTTTTGGATTCCAAAAATGTGATACCATTTGCAAGCTATAGATGTTTTTCAATTAGTCTATCAATCGGGACTTTAGTCGTAATTTGAATAGAAAATGAACAGTAATTACTTATTAAATTGAAAGTAAAGCATAATTTATATTGGTGGAAAGCTGAGAATATCCTTTAAAAACCCTTTTCGTTTCACCAATTTTAGGTTAAAAAAATTCGTTAGCCACATACCCAGGATCATATTGCCAGTTTTTGGCCCATCATGATCCTGCACATACCCATAAGTGACTTCTAAATCTATAGAATTTAGCTCAAATTGGGTGTAAGTGACTGGATTTTGTATAATTGAGAATTGAACACATTTGGAACATACGAAGATTGAAGAAATTTATCTACAAAATTTAACATGGTCGACATTAGGGTTTCTCACGGGTAAAAGAAGTAAAATAAACACAATCTTTTATGCTTTATTCAAATTCTCTTGACTAGGTTTGGTTTTCACTGTGCTTTCAATTGAATGATATTTTATGCTTTCTTTTAAAATTACTTTATTTAGGATATTTTTTTCCTTAAAAGGTCATAATTCTGTGAGACCTTTTATAATTTGCATTTGAGTTAGGCCCTATGAATGAATTACGAGGATAGTTAATTGAAACCTTTTGTGTTGAAACCATAACTTTACCTGAACTTGTTTCAGTGTCAATGGCACCCAAAGCTCAATCCGCCACTTTGACAACTCAACCTAGACCATTCTCTCAGGATGTGGTGGATCAATTGAACCCTCCATAAATAAGAAGGTTGAGGGAAGGTTTTTTTCCTATGGCCCTCAAGTCAGCGAGGGGATACTTGACAAGAAATGTTTTATCAAAGATGTTGAATTTCTTTACATAGGATTTTAGTTATTTCAGCATTGGTTTAGGAACAAAATTTTTGGGGTCCCTATTTGCAACCCTTAGAGATTAGATATGGGAAAACTATTGTTTCCTAATGTGTATATTGATGTTTACTTGTTGAAGGATATTTCCTCAAGGTATTACCCAGTTTCTAGGGTAGTTAGAGTGTTTGATGGGAAGGACGATGGTATTGATTTTCCTATCCAATGTTGGACTCAGATTCTTGATAAGGATGATGAGAAATATAATTATGTAGTGTTCCATAATGATTTTGCATAAAAATTGAGGAGATATCTAGTTTATGACCCACCAAGGATTTGTAAGGAAATACACTAGTTCCTAGGGCCCATGGAGAAGAGAACTAATTTAAATTTGAGCCACAATTAGGGAGATTTGATCTTATACCCAAGTACAATAATCTTCAGAGTTTATGGTACTAACATAGATCCATATGTTGTATGAAGGGATGTGCCACTGAGGATTGGATTCCTTGAATTCATGAAGAAATTTTTGCATCTACTTACACCATACAAATTGGATACTATGCACCTAAGGAATCACGATCCTAAAGGTTTTATCACTGCCTTGAAAATAGAAAAAAGACTTGGTGCTTTTGTGCACAATTTCTACTATCTTGAGGATGTAATTAGAAATATTGTTGACTTCATAGAAAAAGATAAAAGGGAAGCTAAATACCTTGCTTTCAATAAAATGATGGAAAAGATGCAAATAAGAGATCCTAATTATGATCCTTTTCCCAATATACAGGGCACATTCAATAGGATTATACATGTTCTAAATAGTTTTGAGAACATAGTGGGTGTCTTAAGAGAAGAGCATGTGGTCACAGATAAAGGAAAATCAGTGGAAACTAGAGAGGATATCATTGCAGTATTGGAGGAAAGGCTCACTTATCAGCCACCTAAGCAAATAAGAATTTATTCTAGGAAGAAGAAGACAATAGATAAAGAGAAAAAATTGCCAACCCCTGCCACCTCTAAGGGATCAAGAGCGAATTCTCCTGAAAGACCATTTTTGTCACCTCCAAGAAAGGTACCCCCTATTGTGATTAATGTTGATTCACCTCTAGGGAGTCCTCCTCCATCAATGTAGCCACACCTTAAAAGGAAAAAGATAGAAGTAAAAGGAGTTGTTGATTACCTTGATATAGAGGATGATGATATCCTTATCACTCCTAAAGAGACAACAAGAAATTACCTCTCCCATAAGGGAAGTTGCCTCAAGTTTAAGAGAAGGTAGCCCTAGAATTTGAAAGGTTGACCTTAGTTTTTTAAACAATGCAAACTATTTAAGGATGGAGGTCCACAAAGCATTCATGGAGGATGATTATTTTGTTGAAACAAGGGAATTAAAAGATTTTGTATGGAGGGAAAAAACCTTAGATTATGTAGAAAGGGTGGCTAGAGAAAGGATTCTACATACAAAACTCCCTAAAAGCATGATTCAGGAAAATCTAATGAAGGTTATGGAGGCTAAATTCTAGAATATGACTGCTAAAGAGGGCATATATCTTGTGTAGAAGAGTGGTGTATTGTTGCTACCCAAATGGGACATTGTTGATGCAATAGTGCTTGATACTATAAGGAGGTTTGAAAGGCCCTTGCTCCAAACTCAAGAAGAGGTAAAGCTATCACTTCAAGAGTTAGCATTCAATGAAGAATGGGATGCATGGAAATCTAGTCATTATCTCTGGGATCCAGGAAGTCATTAGCTGTTGAACCATCTAATTTTAGAGGACAATTGGTTATAAAGAGAGTCACTAACACCCTAGCTTTTGATGCAACTGATATGGTTGTGAATGTTGCAAAGTTTGCTAAAGAAACAGTGTAAAACCTCACTCTTGAAAGGGATGATTATAGGGGAAAATATAATAACCTTATAAGTGAATATGATAAGATTCAACAGAAGGTTTTTGAGCTTGAAATAGAGCTAGCATTGTGGAACAACAATTGGAAGTGTTGAGGTCTCAAGCGCTAGCTAGCTCGAGCGATACTACTCCCATTCCTTTTATGACTCATCCTCAATCTCCTCCACCTGAACAATCATTGTCAATTGTGGCTTAAAATATGGGTCATAAGTCAATTGTAGTAGAGGAGATGAGCACATCAAATGTAGCTCCATCTAATAAACCTACAAGAGAAAAACTATTTCAACAAGTTGAGATATACAAGAAATTGCTTGAACAAATGCAGGACACAATGTATGAGAACAATTCCAAGATTGTTCATACTATTCTAAAGCACCTGAATAATAAAATTCAAGGTAAATTGAATAGTGTTCATGCTAATTATTCTTTGATGTTGAGAGAAATAAGGTTGTTTAAGAGAGATAGGGAATTGGGAACTCCACTCCTACATAAATGGAATCCCAAGGTTGATAATTTGAGATTAATGGCAGTTGGAGCTAAGCAGCATGAGGATAGATATCCAAAGGTGGTCGTGACTTACAAATTTGTCAGTGAGGTTAAAGAACACAAGTTTCAAGGGTATGTTTCCCCTTTGGAACAAAGAATAAAAGAATTGAAAGCTAAATATGATGAAACTAATTTGACACTATTTCCTAACATTCAACATACCCATGATGACGTGAAGCCCCTACAAATGTGGAGGTAATAGGTGGACACTACAATTGTTTATCAGGAAAAAATTATTTGTGAGAAGGTTGACATTGACATATTGAAAAATTGTACCATAGAAGAAAGGAAACTTGCTTGACATGGGAATAATTAATGATAAATTGGACTCAATGAGGCCTTGATTTGGTGTTGTGAGGTGTTTTTCACATCCACACTATGTCTTGGACCCTTTCAAATGCATTTAATGATTTCTTGTAAAGGTGTTGTAAAGTGTTGTAAAGGACTTTCACGCTTTTCTAGACTTAATAAAACCATTTATCCCTAATTCAACATTATTAAATGTGTTTAATAACATTATCACATCAATTTAGAATTCTTGTGAACTAAACTTAATGTTAAACTAGTGTTGTAATGTGTCTTGCTCATTCAAATTGGTTCTTGTGCCTTTCTATACTATGTGGACCTCATTGTAGTGTTGTAAAGTGTATTTACTCACACTTTCACATTGAATTCTATGTCCCAAGCCCTAATTGACCTTCACATCATCATTAATAGGCCCCTATTAACCTATATTATGTATCCCAAGGCATAATTTGATGAAATAACTGACAAAGTCACAATACAAACCTTAGTTTCTTATCTCCTAGCATCCTAGCTATCAAAATGGCCTTTATGGGACCCATTCGTCATCCATGGAAAATTAGTCCCAACCACATGGGACCCATTCACCATGGGTGGCCAATGAGTCCCATCTAGCCCATTTTTGACCTTTGAGTAGGAAAAATTGAAATTTAAGTTTATTAGTTTTACATGTCATCCTTAGGGATCCGGTTGTGAGGCTAATAAGGTGAATTTCCTATAAAATCATCTTTCTAAACCCTAAATCACATTCATTCTTCCATCTCAAGTAACGAAAGTTAGGGCTTCACCATTTCAAGGAATTAAGGTATCAAATTTTCAGACATTCAAGGGTAGATTCTTCATGTTTCATTGCATACATTCAAGATAAATCATGGTAAGGTAATCAATTCCATTATTGCATGTTGCATTTCATTCTTTCATCATTTTGGTTTAATTACCTAAAAGGGATTTGACCAAGGAAAACCCCCATGCCCTAACATTCAACATTTCTCTTTCTTGTCCTATGTTTTTGTAGATTTAGGCCTCTTGGAAGCTTGGAAATCATTAAGAATCAAGTTGAAAAGTGGTTTAGGTCTTCTCTTCATTGTCCAAGGAAAAATATCAACAAAAAGTCACTTTCAGGTTCAGAAATCAGAGTTTCGGAAGCGGACACACTTAGAAAGCCAAAGTGTAGACTGGGATCTCCTATTTTCTATTTTGAATATTCAGAAATTAAAAAGCCATGGGTGGTGAATGAGTCCCACTCCAAAGTCAATTTTTGGTTTTTTGCATTTTTAGATACCCTTTTGTCTGAAACATGTTCTGGGATAGTTTTACAGAACTAGGATTGATTCACCCATATTGACGAATGAATCCCACTAGGCCTAAAAGTTAGCATCAACAACATTCCAGAAGCCATTTCCAATCTCCATCCATATTCTAGGTGCACACTTTTAGTCTCATCCATTTCTATTCAGTTTTTTTCACATTTCTAGGTGTTTTTGCAGTAGATTTTGGGTGTGGGATCTATCTCTTTTCATTAGGTGAAAGACCGTAATTGAACAAAAAAGAGAGTCATAGCATTTCACACCCTTAAAATCTATGGTTCATTTTGGTGAACTTGCTTTTCAAATACTTATCTTTTCTTATTTGGAGTCCTTCATCATAAATCTAGCCCTACATTGACTTTGCATTAGGGTTTGCATTAGTTAATTGACATGCTAGCTTTCAAATTTTGCATTCATAAAAAGTGCATTTAGGTTGCATTTTTTACATCCAAATTCATGTAAATTTTCTGAAATTCTACATTTTCAACTTAGGTTTGCATCATAGCACCCAAAAAACATCAAGATCACTCAAAATTTTCTTAAAATTCTAAAAGAAGTCCATATTAGGACTCATTTGCCACCTTGGGCGAATCGGTCCCTTTTCACCCCTGAAACTGCCCTTTACAGGACTGAAAAACCTAATTTTTAACTTATGTTTGGTGCCATTACCTACCTATATTAGTTAGTTGAGTTTATGTAACATGTATTTCATTAGATCTAGCTTAAAATAGCTCATTTCATACATTGTTTAATTTCACATTGTAAGAACTTATGAAAAGCAACAATAGGAGCAAGAGACTAAACATAGCACAAAAGAGAGAGACAAGATGGGAGAATATGATGATTGTATTCTCAATATGCATGAAGATGTACAATTACAAGCATGTATAAGGCTTTCTTATAAAGGAAATCTAGGACACAATGAAGGGCTATGAATGAGACAAGTGTCCCGATATGCATTTGGCAAGTTGATGTTGTTCTTCTTGAGGACGTTTTTCAGTTCATCAATTTTCTTAACATGACAACAATGCTCCTCATGACCAAACTTTTTGCAATATACACATGTTGGTCTCTCCTTCTTGCTTGAATTGAACTTTGAAGAATATGATTATGAGCCTTGTTGTGGAGGAGTGGATTGATTGTTCTCTCTTTGTGGCTTTGGTGAAGATTGCATTTGGGATTTCCCTTTTCCTTGCTTGTTGTTTCCATGATTGACCACCAATGCTTTTGAAGTTGAAGACTTGAGAATTCCAATTTTCATCAACTTATTTTGCTCAAGAATCAAAAGATCTATGAGAGCCTCAAAAGATGGTGATGTGAAGTTGCTAAATTTTGTCAATCGTTGAGTCTGAAAACTTGAAACAAAGGCTGCATACTCAGATGGAAGCTTGTCCAACAAATTGAAGACCAATTGATCATCCTATTTCTCAATACCACAATCCTTTTGTTGTTCTCTTAGCTCATTTTCCTTAGTGACATAATCCTGAATGGTGTCAAAAATCTTGGGATCAAGGCTTAGGAGATCATGTTCAAGCATGTATCCCTTAACCTTATCAACCTTTCCATACAAAGTAGCAAGATTATCCCAAGCTTCCTTGGCTGTAGTACATTTATCAACATGAAAAATGAGATAATCTAAAATGAACTTTCTTAGTGTACCTAATGCCATAGAAGTTTTAGTGAGCCAATCCATATATGTAGTTGGATCTACCTTAGGATCTAAAGGTGTAGTTATGGTTCCATCAATGTAGTAAATTAAACCTTTTTCCATTAGTTTACTCCATGCACATACTTTCCATGTAGCATAATTATGTGCAGTTAAGAGTGGAACTTTAGATGAACCCATGATGGAATGAAAGAGCACAAGAGACAAAATATGCACAATCACACAAGAGACACCCCCCCAAAAAAGATGATTTTGGCACTTTATAATGCAATGCATGTACAATAAACCACTTGCAACTTGGCTAAGTGGACATATGATTTTTGATTTACAACTTGCGAAAAATAGGCTAAGAATAGACTAGAACAACGAATCAAAGACCTAAATTCAGATCTATGCAATACAAGTGCCAAATAGGCCAAACAATACCATATGTTGAAAGTATAAAATCCACTTAAGATCTCTTCAAAATGATTGTAGATTCAAGAAGTAGAAAAAAAATAATGCACTTAAAAAAAACACCTGAAAAGGAGTTCATATGTGCCTGAACGAAGCCCTGGAAGTTGCATAAATGAGGATTGGATAGGTATAGTGTTGAAAAACTAAAAATTATAGAAAGCATTTCAACCAGAATCATAAACCGAGTACACAGCTGCGAAGTACATGAAAAATTAGCCCAAATAAAAAAGAATTGCTTCGAAAAAGGAGCTAAAATGAGCAAGATATGAAGTTCAAATTCGGACTGCAAAATTGAAAACTCCATTGGTGAGGGGGGCAATTTTTTTTTTAGAATGCCAATGTCATCGTTGACTCCATGATGACATCAACATAATAGGTGATTAAATTTGATTGGAATTTGAGTGTCACGAAAGAATATGCTCCCCTTGTGTAGGATATTCTCCAGCGCTCCTGGGCTTAAAATCGATGCCCGTCAGCCAAAATATTCTCCTTCTCCAGCGAAATATACTTTGTGTAAATGGAATATTCGGCCACTAATTTTAGGAATTTGGTTGCTGGATTTGAGAATGATGCCACTTGGTTTTTTTAAGTGTTGCCACTGGGATTTCTTTGAGAAGAATTGAATGGTGCCGAATTTTTGAGGCCGATTTTTTTCTGCCAAACGCTGCTGATCTGTGAAAGCCGACGCGGTTGGGAGTGCCGATGTTTAGAGAATACCAGTCACTGAATTTTTAGGTTCTACTGGAGAGTTGGGAGAGTGGGGACACTTCCAACCAGTGGCCATGGCGGTAGCTTCCTGGTATGCCTACGTACCTCCCTACAACAGTCCTAATTGGTGTTTTTTTCAATCTAGAGATCTTGATGTCAAATTTCGATGAAACGAAAGGCTATCTTGATTGAAAACAACCTTTTGAATCTGAATTTGAGGTCAGATCTAGTCTAGGATGCACTAAAATATTGCTGCTCCTCAGGTTTTCCTCTTGACCACCTTCACACGAAATAAGATCTCCCAATAGTGGCTATGCAAAGAACCTCCAACCACTTTGATACCATGTAAGAAATTATGAAAAGAAACAATAGGATCAAGAGACTAAACATAGCATAAAAGAGAGACATAAGATGAGAGAATATGATGATTGTATTCTCAATATGCATGAAGATGTACAATTACAAGCATGTATAAGGCTTGCTTATAAAGGCAAGCTAGGACACAATGAAGGGCTATGAATGAGACAAGTGTCCCAGTCATGTGCATGGTAGGTAGAAAGAAATATTAGATAATTTCATGAAAGGTGGATCACCCACCTGAAGTGGAATTATCATGCCACAAAAAGTGGAGATAAAAATGTGATAACTAGATCACACCAGAAAGAGTGGAATTTCTCCTACACACACTTCCCTAAGTCTCCAACTCATATCTCAAAATGTATGCACAAACCTATGCAAGATGCAAATAAATAGGTGTCACAAGTGCAAACTACAATGATATGAATTCCCTAAGTAAGCTTAAGTAAAGTGTAATAAGTAAAATACTTATTTACACCAACACACATTTACATCTCCCACATTTCATTTTTCAAATTATTGCATACAGTAATCAACAACTTACTTTGTTTTACATTGGAAAATTACATATAAATCATTGCAATGCACTCTATTTACTTTTGCACATGTTTTTTTTCACAAGATATGTCTTTGATTTGATTAAACATGGATTTTATAAGCATAATATCCCATCTTGTGAGTTTTATTTTGATTACAACTATGAGGAACATAGCTTTGACCAAGCCATTACATTACCCATTGGTGTGAAAGAAGGTGTAGACAATCATAACATACTTGTTTTTCTCCTGATACCTCTCCTATTAGTGACAAAGGTATTGTTGGGACTATAAAATTTTGAAAATTTTATAGTGACTTATAGTCATAAATTCCCCAAAGAAGGCCATATCTTGAAGTGTGAAATTGATATAATCTCCTCTGCATGACATGATTACCAATGATCACATTGGTTTTGACCATTTGATATTTCAAAATCCCTCTAAGCAAGAATATTTGAATAAATAATGTATATCGGCATGAGTAGGTGTAAGCCTCTTCGACCCAAAAATTATTATATTCCAATATAGGTGTTTTGGCCATATTAGCAAAAGGTCAAAATTTTCACACCAATTAGATTTCATAGGAGGATACACATCGGGAAGATATAGCTTGCAGTATCACCGATAAAGAAATTCATTGGCATGAAAAACACTATTAGAGTGAGATTTTTAAGTTAGCTCAAGCATATATGTCTCATTGATGAAATACCATTGGCAACACACTCATCTTGTATCATCGACAAAGCATGAGGAAGTATATCGGCAAGACAAATGTTATTGGAGCAAGTTTGAAATGTCTTCTTGACTCTCTATGTCACATCGATGGAAGTTACATTGGCGAGAATCTTGCCAATTTACTTGAGATGAAAGGAAGATACATCAAGGAGACTTGTAACATCAAGGAAACTCTCAAATCTCTCAGTGATGCTTATTATCTTGTCAATGAACATACAAATAGATCAAAAGGATCGTTGGAGTAGCTCTTGGTGAAGATGATAATAATCTAAAGGATTAACTATTTGATATCGGTGGGAATGATGAATTGTCTTCTCTACCTATAATGTGTTCAATGAATGTTGGATTGACTTAAATGAAAGGATCACCCAGTGTTTCAAATTGTCTTACTAATATAACCTTTTGATGTGACAGTGGGAATTTAAAAAAAAATACAAACTCGTGCTCAGAGCTAAAACATTAATGGTGGCATGAACACACAATGAAGTAGATAATTTCTTGAATTGAAGAACAATAATTGAAGGAAATTTTTTTGCAGAATTGGCAGTAAGAGAAACATAAGAGTAGATGAAAAGAAAAAAATTTGTAGCCAGAGGTCTTCAAAAAAATCTTGTGAGTTCTTTGCAATTTCATTTTCCAATTCTATGATTTTAAGGAAATATAATGGAAAGTAAGAACTCAAGGAAAACAAAAGGAAAAAGACAGGGTGAAAGTAGTCACCCTAGAGGAAAAAAGTAGAAAATTGGAATTGAAAATGAACTAGAGGTAGTTGAGAGAAAATTAAATCAATACCTTATTGATCAGCTGCCCAGTTTAGAACCTAAAGCTAGGTGCTCTGCATAGCTTAGGGAAGAGGTAGAGAAGTTAGATGATCAATGCAAGCACATAGGTGATGTATGGACCTCAATAAGGGGGTACGAGTTGTTCATTTTTCACTACTGTCGAAGAAATCGGTTTGAGCCCATGTGTACTCCTTGGAATTTCAACCTAGGAAGGTTATTCTGGCCAAATATGTTTGTAGATGTAGACTTCATGAAACTGTTAGCTGCCCACTATAACCCAAAGTTCAAAGCCATCTATGACCCATTAGGAAAGCCATTCATACATATATAAGAGGTTGCAATATGTGAAGTTTTTAACCTGGAAGGGGCATGTAGCAAAAAAATTGTGCATGAGGAATTAGAAAAAGAGTTACAGAGGATGGACACTATATATAACTTGGTTGGAGGCTACCATTACACAGATCTAAGAAGGATGGAAATTTAGTTCCATTGGAAGACAGTGATGGAGCCCCATTTCATATTGACTTCGTTGAGCCTTACATAAGATACACATACTTCTTAGCATGCCAAGTGTTAGGGATGGAGGCCCCAGAATACATGTCAATTGTGCCCATGGTGATCACAATAGATGTCCATTGTCATAACTCTGTACCATTTGATTATGCCTCATATATTTTCAAAGGGCTTGATTTGGGATTAATGGCAATAAAAAATGGATCTCCTATTTTACACTTCAAGCATTATTCAATCTTTTTGCATATAGTATTGTATTATGGACAAGAATTAGGACATGGCCTAAGAAATTAAGGGTTTCACAGTTTAACAGAGAAGGAAAGTTATTACCCATTCAGCTATGGACTACTATCTGGGATAGCTGGTTTGCTAGCTCTTGTTTTGTACATTTTGAGGAGTATTTTGTGAAACCATTGTACAGAATCTATAATCATCCCTGTGAATATTCATTATCTGATGAGATAAAAAGGTTTCTTAGACCCAAAGACTTCAATGGTCCTATTAACCACAATTGGGGAGATTGGTATTGTTTAGAAGATGCGACCATGATAAGAGTTTATGGATTTTAAGATAAAAATTTTATTCTACCCAAAACGGTCCCTGACAGAATTGCTTATTTGGATATTGTTAGGTAGATGGATTATTCAAGTGTCATGAATTTGAGATCTTTTGGAAAACAAGAATTTATGCCTAGCACATTGTGCTTTGGTGATTTTATTGTGTTGTCAAAAGAGGGATATGATATGATTGTTGATAAATTATTGCAATATAACATGAAGAGAGGGTCACCACGAAAATATTTTGATCCAGAAGGGCGCATCCATTCTGCTAGACAAAAAATGGATTTAGGCGAGTATGATCACATATGCTATCAATTTGATGATTTAATCATAAATATAGAAGAGGAAGCAAAAAGGGTAGTCGATGAATATAACCAAGGACTGCAAGATGTAAAATTTCTATCTTCTAGAGATGAGACATCTAGTGATGATAAGCCTCAAAGCCTAGCCAACAAAATCTCCAGATTAAAGACTCAGGATTACAAGTGTCCTAGAAAACTAAATGTTGAAGAAAGTTCAGATGTAGTCACAAGGAAAATGGCATACAAATCATTTATGGTTGATGATGAATTTGTGAACTCTCAAAAATTTAAGGCTTTCTTAGGGTATGTGCAGGATCATCATGGAAAAAATAAGCCCTTAAGTGGCAAAAAATTTAGAAAAACCAGATTTAGGCAACTTGACGTAAAAATTTGAATAAGTTATCGATATTATTTAAAAAATATGTAAGAATAGAATATGTAGCAAATTGAATTTAGTCTCTAAACTACTAGGTTTTTTTTTTTATATCTATTTTGGTGAAAATTTGAAATTTCAATGCAGTAGTACTTAAATTTCACGAAATAAATAAGTAGGTGTCTGTCTGAACACCATAACCACAATAAAATGATAAAAATTCTTATAAGATTTTAGATATAAGTAGAGGACTCATGTCCCCATGTGATGCATATTTTTTTATAATTTTTTTTCATGTAAATAAATAATTTTGATTTTTTTATTACAACTTTTAAAAAATATAAAAAATCGTATGTCTGACCACCTTAACTTGGCAAAAACTTCATGAAATTCAATTTTTTTTTTTAATCCAATAGTATGCAAAGCATAGAATGTGATGCATGTTTCAGATTCAAAAAAATTGATATCGTTTGAAAGCTATAGATGTTTTTCAATCAACCTATCAATCAGAACTTTAGTTGTAATTCAAATAGAAAATTAATAATAATTACTTATTAAATTAAAAGTAAAGCATAATTTATATTGGTGGAAGGCTGAGAATCTCCTTTAAAAACCCTTTTCATTCATCAATTTTGGGTGAAAAAAATTCATCAACCACATACCCTACACAGACCCATCATATCACCACTTTTTGGCCCATCATGATCCTACACATACCCCTAATATAAAAAAAAGGAAAATCAATAAGGGAGACAGTTGACAATATAACACCAAGTAATGAAGGACAATTGTTGAACAATTTAAAGTCAAGTGTGGAGAAATAAATTGAAGATATGACCCCTAAGAAGGGAAGAAAACTATTGGAAGATACAGGTGTTATGATTTGATTTTCCCAGGGTTGGATTTGAACTCTGCTTTGGCTTTTGATAGTTTCTTGAAGAATAATAATGCCACACATAAGCTTATCCCTGAACGGGTAATAGAGGTATATGCAGGATCCAAGTATAATCTAGATGAGAGATCACTAATGATATGGAATCTATATCCACCACAAAAAAATTCCGTTGTTATTGATACTAGAAAATATTTTGGGCATGTTATGACATTAAAAGTTGGAGAAGTTGATCCCATGGTTACAATAAAAAATCAAATCAATGTTGCCAACTTAAACAAGGCCCAAATTCAAATGTTGATTAAGGAGAAAGAAATGTACAAGATGAACAATCAAAGAATACTAAAATAAAATGATCACCTGAAAGATATGATGGGAATCACAATGAGATCTACCAAATTGGTAACTTATGGGGAAAGCTCACAAACAAAAGATCAATGTGAAGGATCAAGTGCATATTCTCAGGGTAAATATGATACACTTGTTGTAGTGATCAGAAAGAGGAAAACTAGCTTGATGACTTGGTTGAGTAAACTTTGGGGAACACATTCAAAAAATTATATTGTAGAGCAACAACATAAGAGAATTGATGGTAGAATCCAAGAGAAGTTCCAAGAAATAAATAGAAGGGATATTCTTGATAATGTGGCTATTGATACTACTAGCCATTTCATAAGAAAACACAGAGAATTCCATGAAGAATTGGAGGGGGGATGAATAGGGACTGATTCATGCCACAAAAAAGGGGCTACCAATGTTGTTTGAAGATGAATGAAAAATGAAAGAAAAGGACAGGTGGATTAAGGAATGCAAGTCGATGCTGCAAAATATTCTGGAGATAGCTACAAGAAATGATTCAAAACTGGACGAGGCTTGTGAGAAGAATGAAAATATGGTGAAAATGGAGATATCAATCTAGAATGTGCTAGGAGATGTATGGTGAAAATGGAGATATCAATCTAGAATGTGCTAGGAGATGCTGACACACATGAGTGACAGGATTACTTGGACTATTTTTCAAAAGTTCATTTGTGGCTAAATAGAGCCAAATTTTTGATTTTATTATTATTGTTAAGCAAAAAACATTTATGAAGGGACGTGTCCTTTCACAATTTTTATGTATATATATCTATTTTATAGTGTCAAAACATATATAAGCAAATAGAAGAAGTATACAATAGATAATTTACAATGATGTTTTCATCTAAAAAGACTATGGTGCATGTATAAAATTCTGGAGGAATCAATGGAAGTTATCTGATTTTGTGGCATATTTCTGGTATCAATTGTTTGTTGAATTAATTGAAGATATTATCTAGTTGTCTCCAATATTGATATTTCTATGTTATTTAAATTGATATATCAAGCATATACTCAAATTTTAAATGCACATTTGCTACACTTGTGTGGTATGATTAGTTAGTTCTTCCAAGTGGAGATTAAATCCTTCAAGTTTGTCATAGTAATTTAGAAGTATCATTTGGATTATTAAGAATAACTTGGTAATTACATTCTTGCATGTTTACACAAGTTGTAAACATATAGCTATATGCCAAAAAAATAGAATTTATGCTGGATAGAAGTCACTCATCTCAAACCTTCATTGGACTACATACACCCAACAAGGCACTAGTCTCATACATTTCATCACTTAGTTTCATCCATTTTATTTTTACATCTGTTAACTGAACATATTTGGTTTTACCTTGATATTGCTTATACAATCTATACCAAAATAAGAATTCATTTATCCACTCCCATTTTCTATTGTGGATAGATTGCTTTAGGAATAAACACAATTCAAATCTGCTTCATACACATAGTTGTACCTACCCAGGTCTTGTAGTACCTGAAGAGAAGAAGGTTCAAATTCATCATTTGACCTTGTACACTAGCCAAAATTTTTGTGAGAGCTTGGCAACCTCTCATGGTTCAAACCTACATTTTTAAGACCTAACAGTTTGGAAACTCTGCTAGGTAATCATCTTAGAGTCAGGGCCTTTGTTATAGAGTCAAAAATCTTACAGACTCCATTAGGAATAAGAAATCATAACATTTTCTCACTTTTAAAGTGAGTGGCAACTTTGATAAAACAAAGTACATATTAGAATATGACATCAACCCAACATGCATGGTAGAAGGTTCCAATATAAAGGAGGTCTCATTGATATCAACAAATGGACAAATAAGAATGATAAGGGTAAGAGAGTTTGTGATGATATGTGTATGACAAGTAAGGACAAAATGTCAAAAACCACACTATGAGACATATGATCGCTATGATACAAGGAAAAATAGTTTAGCTGGAGAACCTCATACTCCTGAAGAGAAAATTAATCCTTTTTATAATTTAAATCCTCAGAAACAAGAGGAATTCAACACAGAACTGGAGGCTGAAAGAGTCAAGAATTAGCAGGAGTATGTTCATAGAACCAAAGGAGATCAGAATGAGCCTGTTAATAATACAACCCCTGAAGGAGATTATGAATTCATGACTAAGCAAGAACTAGATGCACATTTGGAATACAAAAGACAAGAAGTAGAAAAATAAAATGTAGAGCTTGAACAAATGAGGCTTCAAACAATAAAATAACTCCAAAATTTAAAATTGCAGAAAGCTCAAATTAATGCTCAGAAAACTAGCCTCTCTAAATATGTATCACCTCACAGGAAAGGAAATAATAATATAGGACCTTCAAATCCACAAAAAACACAACAATATTAGACTAGAAATCAATACATACAACTAAATGTTCCACCAAAAAATACATCACATCATCTGAATGCTCAACCACCTCATGGAAAAAAATATATACCACCCCCTAATACACAATACAACAATCCATTGTATCAATATCACCATCCCCACAACCCACCTCCTCAGTAGTACACAATCATGATCAGACAATTTGACCCAGGAGGATTTCAACTGTATCCTTACCCCATGGACAATAGTTGGAGAGGCCTTGTTCCAAAATTTATAGGAAGTAGAGAAATTATTGCTAAGGAGCACCTAAGAAGTTTTAATGATTTTATTCAAGATCTAGAAATGCAGTATGAAGATGTACAGATGAGGATATTTATGATGTCATTAACCAAGGAAGCTAGGGATTGGTTTATCATCTTACCAACAACCTCTATTAATTCCATTCAAGAATTTCAGGATCGATTTCTTGAATAGTATGGGAACCAGTGTGCACTAAAATTTTCCTTCCATGAATTAGTGACTATCCAGAAACATCAGAATGAGTTTATTTATGACTTCAACTGAAGGTTCAACAAATTACAAAATAAGATACCACCTGCGTCAAAATTGGAAAATCCTGTAGCATTGAGTATTTATCTGAAAGCATTTGATCCAAAAACTGGATATGAACTTAGAAATAGGTTCCCTAGAGATTTAGCTGAAGCTTAGAAAAAAATACTGGCCATTGAAAATAATAGAAAGGCTGCTAGGATGGTCAGTAAGAGAGACAATCCTAAGGTCCCCCAACAAATCAATAATCCTCAACATAGGTAGGAAAACACATATAGAAATGAAAGGTCGAGGCTACATGACATGCCTTATAATACAAACTAGAAAGATGGAAAACCTATGATGGATATACCTAGAAGTAAAGAAACTCCCGACCCTTCAAAAAAGAAAGCAGTGTATATGGTTAACAATAGTCTTTGGTGTGGAATTTTTGATGCTCCACATTCCCTAGATCACTGTATTGTAGCTCAGAAAATACAAGATGAAGACGTATTAGTAGACAATGAAGGATAAGATCACACAATTTATCTAACCTCTCACACCATTCACCCCATTGAACAAAGGTATTCATCTTCAAAGGAGGAAGGTTATGAATATGATGTTGGAAACCAAAGATGCAATTTCCATATGGCAGAACATCAGGTTTTTTTTTTATTCTGAAGAAAATAATGAAGAGCAATACCTTACTAGTACACCACCTCAATTTAATATAAGAAGACCAATGGAAGAGGAAATAAAAAGACTAACCAATGTTGTAGTTGAACAAGCAAAAATCAAGTATTGGCTAAGAAATAGAACAATGAATGAAAAGGAAGGTGTCCTAAGAGGAATATTCATGAAAGATAAAGAAATAACACAAGGACCTTTGAAGAAGACAAAAAATAAACAATGTGATAAGAAGGAAAAAAATATTGTCCAGAAAGAAGAAAGTAAAGAATTACACAAAGAAACAAAAAAGATTGATCAAACAAGTAAAAAAGAAATGGAGGAGAACAAAGGAGAAACATTGGAGCAAAATAAATTGGTCAATGTACAAAAGGTTCTCTTTTGATTTCACTCAGGCTTTATCTCAGGTAAAAATGTTTGTCCCATTGCTTGAAATGATGAAAATTAAGGAGTATAGGGATAGTGCTATGCAATTGATATCTAATGGGAATGATAAAAACATAAATTCTGAAAATAAGGTAGCCACTAAGATTATTAATAAGCAAGAAAAGGTAAATGTCCTAGAGGTTTTCCTAGGTGATGCATTGATAAATACCCCACAAGTTGATCCTTTTTTCACTACATTACTCATAAATAACAAGCTGGTGAGGAATTGTATGATAGGCTCTTGAGCTTCCAACATTATGCTAGTTGCAGTCATGAAACAACTTGGCATGTGGGTAGATACTAATGGTGGAAAATGCTATGCAATGGACAACAGACCTATTCCAGTAGTGGGTGTTATGAAATATTTTGAAGTAAAAATTGGCTGCTTATCCTTAAGCAACCTATAATATAGATATAACTATGATTGATACTCCTCCTCAGTTTGGAATGCTTCTGTCAAGGCAATGGATGACAACAATTGGGGGAAATGTGAAATTCAACCTATCTTATGCAACAATACTAGTGAATGGTCAAGAAGTCAAGTTGTATAGGGAGCCAAGGATGAGTCAAATTGTAGACTATGTGCCTCAAGGCCAACTAAATTGTTTTTGTGATGTAGATCTCAGCAGTTTCAAGATAGAATCACTCTAGCCTAAACTAGTTAATACTAATCCAATTGAAAAACATGTTTCCAAAAGTCATGATGGTGTGTGGAAGATGTATTTCAATGGACCATGTAGCCAAGAGGGAAATGGGGCAAGGATAGTCTTTATTTCACTTGAGGGGACTACATTGAAATATTCATTTCTGCTGGCATTTGAATGTACAAACAATATAGAAGAGTATGAAGCTTTCCTAACTGGTTTAAACATGGTTGTTAAACATAAGATCAAATTGCTAGCTATTCTAGGAGATTATGAGCTAGTTGTTTCACAAATTAAGTCAAAATATGCTGCAAAACACAAAATACTGAAGCAATATAGGAATGTTGGATGGGATACAATTGAATTATTTGATGCTTTCTCCATTGAGTGGATAGACAGGTCAAAGCATATAATGACTTATTTTTTAGCTAATGTGACACTAAGAAGAGATGATATTACACTGGATGGAGTATCTCAAATTAAATTTAAAATAAGACCTACTATCCTTGACAATATATACAACTAGAAAATTTTCAATGATGATACTGACCTAAAATTTCTTCATTGCATAGATCATTATGAGGCTCAGGAGATTGACTTCAACACTTTTGTGGAGGAAGAAGATGGAAAATAGACTGTATTTGGGAAAGAGGTCTTGTAGCTTAAAACTAACAAGCTTCACAAAGGGCTTGTGGTGTTGGAAAGAGTATATGATGGAAATGATCGATCCCTCATGAAGAAAACACCATTCAAAAGGGAAGATACTAAAGAAATAAATTTAGGGACTAAGTTAGCACCAAAAGAGGTATGTATTGGAAAGAAAATAAGTCCAATAATCAGGACAATGCTGATTGCATTGTTGAGAAAATACAAGCATGTGTTTTCATGGTCTTCTGAGGATCTCAAGGCATATAGGGAGGATTTATTTCAACATGAGATCCAACTGAAACCAAACACAAAACTGTTTAGACAAAAGAAGAGGCCCATCAACCTGACTCTGGAACAAAAAATGCAAGAGGAATTGGCAAAACTCAGAGATGGGGGTATTATCAAGCCCATTAGACATTCAACATGGGTCTCAAACTTGGTTCTAGTAAGAAAGAAAATGGGGATATTAGACTGTGTGTGGAATTTATGAATTTAAACATTGCTTCCCTCAAGGATAATTACCCTCTCCCTAACATGGAAGCTATATTGCATAAAGTAACAAGATGTGAGTTATTGTCAATGATGGATGGATTTTGTGGCTACAATCAAGTCAAAGTTAAGGAATGAGCAGTACAAGACAACTTTTACCACCCCATGGGGGACATATGTTTATATGAGAATGACATTCGGTGTTAGAAATGCAGGGGCAACCTTCCAAAGGGTGATGGACGTGGTGTTTGCATATTTGATCAATACTATAATGGTAGTATATCAAGATGATCTTACAACTTATTCAAGAAAGGACAAAGATCATGTGGAATACTTGGAGAAGATATTCATCAAGGCTTTGGAATATGGTATTATTCTAAATCCTAAAAAATGTCACTTTGCTATTACATAGGGTAAAATTTTAGGGCATATTGTGTCAAAAGAGGGAATTAGAATAGACCCTCAAAGGGTAGAAGCCATAGATAAAATCCCCATTCCTAATACTATCAAGGCCATTCAATCATTTTTTGGGAAGATTAACTTTGCTAGGAGATTTGTGTCCAAGTTTGTTGAGATTGTTAAACCCATATCCAAAATGTTGAAAAAGGGAGGAAAGATAGACTAGACTGCAGAGGCCTTAGAAGCTTTTATATGTATCAAAACAACCATCAAAGAAGCCCCTATCCTAAAATATCTTGATTTTTTGAAACCTTTTCTAATATTTTCATTTGCCTCATTCCATACCATAGCAGCTGTCATGTTACAGAAGAATGATGAGGGTCATGAGCAGTTGGTATCCTTTTTCAACAAGTCACTATAGGGGTCAGAGTTGAAATATGACATTATGGAGAAGAAAGCTTTTGCATTGGTCAAAGAAACAAAGGCTTTCAAACCATATCTTTTTGGAGCCAAAGTAATTGCTTATATCCCACATTCAAATGTGAAAGATATTCTGGTACAAACAGAAGTGACAGGGAAGAGATGCAGATGGATTAATAAGATACAAGAATTCAATATGGAGATTCAAATTACTAAATTGGTGAGGAGCAGGGTTTGGCCAAATTGATGGAAAAGACTAACATTGAAGCAAATCAAATTCGCAATGTAGAAAATGAAGGAAGTACAAGTGGGAGCATTGAACATACTCCTTGGTACACAAATATTGTGTATTATCTCAAACACATGAAATGTCCTAAGGGACTGAATGATAACCAACAAAGAACTTTGAAGCTACAAGCATATATTATTGTGTCTAAATGAATCACAGGCTAGACATGTCTTGAGGGAGATGCATGAAGGAGTGTGTGGGGGTAACTACTCTAGAAAAATAACTACACACAAAATTCTCAGAGCAAGATATTATTGGCCTAAGATATAATTTAATGATTCCTTTTCATATGTAAGAAGATGTGAAGCTTGCTAGATGTTCTCAGGGAAGATGAAATATCAAGGAGCCTTGCCACTCATACCCTTACAAGTAGAAGCCGCTTTCCATCAGTGGGGAATTGATTTTATTGGAGAAATAAAAGAGAAGTCAAGTGTGGGACATAAATGGATATTGGTGGCAACTGATTACTTCACTAAATGGGTAGAGGCCATCCCAACAAAGCAAGCAACAAGTAAGGTGGTAATAAATTTCTTAATGAAGAATATTATAACCAGATTTGGAACTTCAGTGAGAGTAATGATAGATAATGGGATGTGTTTTAGGTCTAATGAATTTCAATATTTTTGCAGTACATATGTCATTACTATCTCTTATGCAGCCCCTTACCACCCACAAGCAAATGGTCAGGCAGAGTCCAGTAATAAAAATATTCTATAGATTATAAGGAGGATGTTAGATAGGAACAAGAAGGGATGGGATTCAAAACTAAGGATGGTGGTGTGGGCAAACATGATCACTGTAAAGAAGGATATTGGAAAATCACCCTTTGAACTAGTATATGGAACACAAGTTAGGATGCCATTGCAAAATTTGTTACCAGTTTACAATTTTATCCTTCGGGAAGATATAGAAATTCTATAGCCAATGGAGGAAAGAATGGAGTAGCTTGCAGATCTTGATGATATAAGGAGAACAACACAAAATAAAAATGAGAAGTTACAATCTCAGGTGAAATATCTATTTGATAGAAAAGCTAAAGATAGAAAATTTGAGGAGAATGAATTAGTATTAATGTGGAATGCTAGATGTCAAGATAAGGGAAAGAATGGAAAGTTTGAAGCCTTGTGTTATTATTGGTAAGTAAGGGGAAGATTCATATTATTTGTAGAACATGTCTGGTGAAGAACAAGAGTTGCATGTACATGGGAAATTCCTGAAGCATTTTTTCTCTTGAAAAAAATAAAGAATTAAGGGTTACCAGTGAATGGACAACTCTTGACAAACCTCTTAAAATAATTTTTCTCTATGCACAGTAGTTTATGGAATCAAAAGGAATAGGAATTTATAGTACATGGAAAATCCTATAATTCTTTCATTTACAAACAAAAAATCTTTCCATGTACAGCAATGTAGGATCATTTCCATGTTTTTCCATCTTCATATCCATTTTTCATTCCATCCTCTTAAAAAATCCATTTAGATATCCCTTGGAATCTGGTATACTCTTCTAGAGATCTGAATTCTTGCAATGATCCTACAATAATTCATCCCTAGATGGAGCCACTGTTGGGACTATAAAATTTTCAAAATTTAATAGTGACTTACAGTCATAAATTCCCCAAAGAAAGCCATATCTTGAAGTGTGAAATTGATATAATCTCCTTTGCATAACATGATTACTAGTCATCACACTAGTTTTGACCATTTGATATTTCAAAATCCCTCTAAGCAAGAATATTTGAATAAATAATGTATACTGACATGAGTATGTGCAAGTCTCTCTAATCCACAAACTATTATATTCCAAGACATGTGTTTTGGGAATATCGGCGAGAGGTCAAAAATTTCACACTAATCAGATTTCATAGGAGGATACACATTAGGAAGATATAGCTCATAGTCTCACCGATAAAGAAATTCATCGTCAAGAAAAACACTGTCAGAGTGATATTTTTAAATTATCCCAAGCATATATGTCTCATCGATGAAATACCATCGACGAGACACTCATCTTGTCTCATCAACAAAGCATGAGTCAGTATATTGGCATGAAATTTTTTATTGGTGCAAGTTTGAAATGTCTTCCCAACTCTCTATGTCACACTGATGGAAGTTACATCGGTGAGAGTCTTGCTGATTTAATTGAGATGAAAGGAAGATACATCAGGGAGACTTGTAATGTTGGGGAAACTCTCAAATATCTTGGAAATGCTTATTCTCTTTTTGATGCACATACAAATAGATCAAAAGGCTCTTTGGAGTAACTCTTGGTGAAGATGATAAGAATCTAAAGGATTAACTATTTGATATCAATGGGAATGATAAGTTGTCTTCTTGACCTATAGTGTGTTCAGTGAACATTGGATTGACTCAAATGAAAGGATCACCCAAAGTTTCAAATTGTCTTTCCTATATAACCTTTTGATGTGATAGTGGGAATTTAAAAAAAATTACAAACTCATTCTCGAAGCTAAAACATTAATGGTGGTACGAACACACAATGAAGTAGATAATTTCTTGAATTGAAGAACAATAATTGAAGGAGATTTTCTTGCAGAATTGGCAGCAGGAGAAATGGGAGAGCGGACAGAAATCTAGAGAATTTGGAAGCCAGAGGTCTTCAAACAAATCTTGTGATTTCTCTGCAACTTCATTTTCCTATTCTATGATTTTAAAGAAATATAATGGAAAGTATGAGCTCAAGGAAAACAAAAGGAAAAAGAAAGGGTGAAGGTAGTCACCCTAAAGGAAAAAAGTAGAAAATTGAAATTGAAAACAAACTAGAGGTAGCTGAGAGAAAATTAAATCAAGACCTTACTGATTAGCTACCCAGTTCAGGACCTAAAGCTAGGTGCTTTGTGCAACTTAGTGCAAAGGTAGAGAAGTTAGATGATAGATGCAAGCACATAGGCTATGTATGGACCTCAATAAGGGGGTATGATCTGTTCATTTTTCAGTACCATCAGAGACATCAGTTTGAGCCCATGTGTTATCCTTGGAATTTTAGCCTAGGAAGGTTAGTCTTCCCAAATGTGTTTGTAGATGTAGAATTCATGAAACTGCTAGCTGCCCACTATAACCCAAAGTTCAAAGCCATCTATGAACCATCAAGAAATCCATTTAGACATATATCAGAGGCTACAATATGTGAAGTTTTTAACCTGGAAGGGGCATGTAGCAAAAAAATTGTGCATGAGGAATTAGAAAAAGAGTTCTAGAGGATGGACACTGTATATAAAGGTTGGAGGCTACCATTACACAGATCTAAGGAAAAAGGAAATTCAGTTCCACTACAAGACAGTGATGGACCCCCATTTCATATTGACTTGTCTGGGCCCTACATGAGATACACATACTTCTCAGCATGCCAAGTGTTAGGGATGGAGTCCCCTGAATACATGTCAATTGTGCCCATGGTGATCACAACAGATGTATAGTGTCATAACTCTAGACCATTTGATTATGCCTCATATATTTTCAAAGGGCTTGATTTGGGATTAATGGAAATAAAAAATGGATCTCGTGTTTTACACTTCAAGCATTATTCAATCTTTATGCATATAGTATTGTATCATGGATAGGAATTGGGGATGTGGCCTGAGAAATTAAGGGTTTCACAGTCTGACAGAGAAGGAAATATATTACCCATTCAACTATGGACTACTATCAAGGATAACAGATTTTCCAGCTCTATTTTTGTACAATTTGAGGATTATTTTGTGAAACCATTGTACATACTCTATAATCATCCCTGTGAATATTCATTATTCGATGAGATAAAAAAGTTTCATAGACCCAAAGACTTCAATGGGCCTACTAACAACAATTGGTGAGATTGGTATTGTTTAGAAAATGCGACCATGATAAGAGTGTATGGATTTGAAGATACACCTTTTATTCTACCCAAAGTGGTGCCTAAAAAATTGCTTATTTGGAGATTGTTAGGAAGATGGATTATTCAAGCATCATGAATTTCAGATCTTTTGGAAAACAAGCATTTATGCTGAACACACTGTGCTTTGGTGATTTTACTGTGTTGTCAAAAGAGGGATATGATATCATTCTTGATAAATTATTGCAATATAACATAAAGAGAGGGACACCACGAAAAGGTTTTGATCCAAAATGGTACATCCATTCTTCTAGACAAAAAATGAATTTAGGCAGGTATGATCACATACCCTATCAATTTGATGATTTAATTAGAAATCTAGAAGAAGAAGAAGCATAAAGGGTAGTCGATGAATATAACCAAGGACTGCAAGATGTAGAATTGTTATCTTCTCTAGATGAGACATCTGTTGATGACAAGCCTCAAAGCCTAGCCAACAAAATCTCTAGATTAAAGACTCAGGATTACAAGTATCCTCCTAGAAAACTAAATGTTGCAGAAAATTCAGATGCAAACACAAGGCAAATGGCATACAAATCATTTGTGGCTGATGATGAATTTAATGCTTTATTATATTCACAAAAAGGAAAATCAATAAGGGATACAATTGACAATATAGCTCACCAAGTAATGAAGGACAACTGCTGAACAATTTAAAGTCAAGTGTGGAGAAAGAAATGGAAGATATGATCCCTTAGAAGGGAAGAAAAATAGCGGAAGATGCGGGTGTTGTTATTTTCCCAAGGTTGGATTTGAACACTTCTTTGGTTTTTGATAGTTTTTTGAAGAATAATAATGCCACACATAAGCTTAGCCTTGAAGGGGTAAGAAAGGTATATGTAGGATCCAAGTACAATCCAGATGAGGGATCACTAATGATATGGGAGCTGTATTTGCCACATAGAAAGTGTGTTGTTATTGATACTGAAAAAGCTTTTGGGCATGTTATGACATTACAATTTGGAGAAGTTGATTCCATTGCTACAAAAGAATTTGGAATCAATGTTTCCAAGTTAAATAAGGTGCAAATTCAAATGTTGATTAAGGAGAAAGAAATGTATAAGATGAACAATGAAAGAATACTAAAATAAAATGATTCCCTGAAAGATATGATGGGAATCACAATGAGATCTACCAAGTCACTAACTCATGGGGAAAGCTCACAAACAAAAGATCAATGGGAAGGATCAAGTGCATATTATGAGGGTAAATATGATACACTTGTTGTAGTGATCAGAAAGAGGCAAGCCAACTTGATGACTTGGTTGAGTAAAATTTGGGGAAAACATTCAAAAAATTATATTGCAAAGAAAGAACATAAGAGAATTGATGGCATAATCCAAGAGAAGTTCCAAGAAATAAATAGAAGGGATATTCCTGATAATGTGGCTATTGATACTACTAACCATTTCATAAGAAAACACAAATACTTCCATGAAGAATTGTAGGGGGATGAACAGGGAATGATTGATTCCATGAAAAAGGGACTACCAATGCTATTTGAAGATGAAGGTCAAATGAAAGAAAAGGACAGGTGGATTAAGGAATGTGTGTCGATGCTGCAAAAGATTCTAGAGACAACTACATGAAACGGTTCAACACTGGATGAGGCTTGTGAGCATAATGAAAAGATGGTGAAAATGGAGATATCAATCTAGAATGTGCTAGGAGATGTTGACACACATGAGCGATAGGATTACTTGGACCATTTGTCAAAAGTTCATTTGTGGCTAAATAAAGCCTAATTTTTGGTTTTATTATTATTGTTAAGCAATTAACATTTATGAAGGGACGTGTCCTTTCACATTTTGATGTATATATATATCTGTTTTATAGTGTCAAAATAGATATAGACGAATAGAAAAAGTATACAATAGATAATTTGCAATGATGTTTTCATCTAAAAAGACTATGATGCATGCATAAAATTCTGGAGGAATCAATGGAAGTTATCGGATTTGTGGCGTATTTCTGGTATTGAGTTGTTTGTTGAGTTATTTGAAGATATTATCTGGTTGTATCCAATATTGATATTTCTCTATTATTTAAATTGATATATCAAGCATATACTCAATTTGTCAATGCACATTTGTTGCACTTGTGTGGTATGATTAGTTGGTTCTTCCAAGTGGAGATTAAATCCTTCAAGTCTGTCACAGTAATTTAGAAGTATCATTTGGATTATTATGAAGAACTTGGTAATTACATTCTTGAATGTTTACACAAGTTGTAAACAAATATCTATATGCCAAAAAATTAGAATTTATGTTGGATAGAAGTCACTCATCTCAAACCTTCATTAGAGTCCATTCACCCAACAAGGCACTGGTCTCATACATTTCATCACTTAGTTTCATCCATTTTATTTTTACATTTTTTATCTAAACATATTTGGTTTTACCTTTATATTGCTTATACAATCTATACCAAAATAAGAATTCATTTATCCACTCCTAATTGCCATTGTGGATATATTGCTTTAGGGAATAATTACAATTCAAATCTTCTTCATACACATAGGTGTACCCACCTAGGCCTGGAAGTACCTAAAAAGAAGAAGGTTCAAATTCATCATTTGGCCTTGTACATTAGCCGAAAACATTGTGGGAGCTTGGGAACCTCTCGTGGTTCAAACCTGCATTGTTGAGACCTAATAGGTATCTTGATGAAGGAAGTTACAAGCCTTGTGGGTCTTGATTTTCCATCTCCTCATTCCCCTTTGGACGATGTTAGACAACAAGAACATGATATCATAGACACATTCATAAAAGTCACCTTACAAAGTCTCCATAACCATGAAAATAAAACTTTTCCATCTCCCAATATCCCTCCTCGATGTAAAGAGGATAGGTTGGTGTTAGAAGACATCCCTATTAATAATCATGAAACCCTTGATCCTCCCTTCTCTAATGCTCCTGACATTTGGAAAAATATATTTGAAAATCATAGTGGTTCTTCTCTTGATACCTTCCCCACTTGTGATGAAGCTATTTTACCCTTAAATAAAGCTCTCCTAGTAGAGAAGACAACATGGAACAAGAGAATGAGACCTTAAATACAATGGACACTCAACTAACACCTTCTCATAATCATCCACCTCTTCATAATCCCATCATTGATCATTCTCCTATTGGCGATGAAGTTATTGTGGAAGAACCAATCCTTACTTGTCAAGCACATGTTTCTTGTTCTCCTAAAGACTCTCCTTCTAAGAAGATTATCATGGTGCTAGAAAGAGACAACAGTAATAATATTTCTTCCTTCACTAAACAAGTGGTTCTCGATTGCCCTTTATTGGAGATCCATCAAACGAAGACCGTTGAGGTTATGAGTGCACAAGTGTCCATTAGACCCCCCTTGATCAATGGACCTTATACATACCCCGTGGGACATCTTAAAAACCCTCTAATTCTCTACCCATCTTCACACAAACAACAAACTCAAAATAATCTTGAACTTATCATTTACCCTCCACAAACTAATGTGTCACAACAACCAAGTTATAATACCATTGCTCATACATATAAAACTTGCAATAATATGCAGCTACAACAATTAACCCCGACACCCTTACCATTGCATAATCCTATCCCACTTAACCCTTTCTTTCCAGGTCGCAAGGAGTATGATCTTGTCAAGAAACTTAAGAATAATCCTGCTAAGATATCATTGTGGGAACTTATTCAAGCCTCCCCTCTCTATCACAAGATTATCCAAATAGCCTCACAACAAGTTCATGTCCCTTTTAATGTGCCACCAAATTATATTGTAACAATGATTAAAGGCCAAAATGTTGACATTGTTTTCCACCAAAGTGAACTCCCCTCTTTGGATGTGCAAAAACAAAATGAAAATTTCATGATCATCGCTCAATATAAAAAAAGGGGATAAAGATAACTCTTATAGATATTGGTTTTTATCTTAATGGGTATAGTGTGACCCTTCTGGATAGGCTTGGCATTTATCAATCAACCATTTGACTTGATTCTTTCTTTATTAAGGGATTTGACAATGTCGAAAAGAAACTGCAAATAGTGAATTCATGCAATGAAAGGTCTTCCTTCCACTCTTCATCACAAAATGAAATACATATACAACAACACAATCCACATACTTGATGTTGATCTTGAACCTAATAGTGTCTTACAACTTGAAACAAACAAATCCAATTCCTTCAACACATCAACATCACTGACACAAGAAGATCTCATTCAACAAAACGACAACAAAAAAAAACTTACTCAACACACAAAGCTATTAGGCAATGATTGGGGTTCATTCAATTTTGAACATGACTTCGTGGGTGAGTACAAGATCATACACAAAGATTCATATAGGGAAAACAAAAAATTCAATGACTTTTCGAAAGCCTCTACCTCAACCACTTTAGATAAAGACACAAACTAAACAACAACCTTTGATGAACACACTAATGAAAAACCACCCAATTCCAAAGCCATGAAAAATATTTATGGAAAAGGTTATGAGCTTATGAAACAACTTGGATATAGTGGAAAATGATTTGGTGCTAATGAACAAGGTATCCGCAACCCTATCCACCCTATGAAACACCAAAAAAATCATGGTCTTGGTTATTGTCCTTTGATAACAATTGCCAAGACATCACTCAACATCAAAAATATCACACAAAACACTCCTAATTCATCCTTATAATTATTCATCCCAAACTCCTTGACAATAGTGGTCTTGAAGATCATTCTTTACACAATATGACACAAACAATGAACCCTTCTCTTAACGTCAATGTCATCTCACGAAACACTCATTATTTGACTCTGTTAGATTTTATATCCTCCATTAATGGATAGAAAAAAATATCACAATCTAAAGAGTCTTGTGTAAGTATGACATCCAATACCAAGCAAGATGTATCTTTGACACCTATCACAAGACCACGTTCTAACATTGATCAAGAGGGTATCTTGTCGAGACTCCTCCACAATCACTTGATTACCCTCCCTCCCATAACTTGAAATAAATGCTATTACAAGACTTCATTTTTCACCTATCATAAACTTCATTGTCACACCACTAATGAATGTAAGGCTTTGAGTCATAAAATCCAACATTTTCAAGAGTTTGGTATTCTACCCTCTGTGGGGGAACCTAATTCCTCTAATTGATAATGATTTTCACTCTCTCCTATATTTCATCAATCATTTTGGCTCACATTTTTCTTGCACTCAGTGGGGGAAAGGGTTTTAGCAAGCCTTGTCCTCATATGTCACTTTTGGTTGCCTTAGTTGGCTAGTAGTTAACCTTTCATGAATACATAAGAGCAAGCTTGGGATGTGGAAGACATGCCTTAAGTTGGCTCACATATGAAATGCTTTTCTTTTTCATGACATAGCTTATCAGAAATATATGACTTGGCATAGGGATTTACGAGTATGCTCTCATGTCTCCTTCTACTTTAAAGCAATTTCTCACAGTGTTGGTGTTGGAAACCACATTAAAGTGGGGGCATACATCACCACTCACATTTCATTGTGCAATTTCTTTATTCTTGCAATGTATCCTTTTCTTGGTAGAGTCATTGGGCTTGATTCCCTCCAAGAGCGTGATACTTCTTTTGAGACATCCTCTTTTGTAGACGTTAAGTACAATGTCCCCTAAGTTGAGACCTCACACAAACTAAGCAAAATCCCTTTGAACATTCCTTACAATGTCTATGAGTGTCAAGCATATGAAGTTTTGCTTACCTCATAGAGCTCAAAAATAATTTTTCATTGTGGCACCTTATTAAAGCTATCAAGAGGTATAAATTTGGTATGGTTTGAATAGGAATCCCATTCTAAGGCATGAATTTCCCCATAGCCACCTATGTGTTTGAGTGCATACCAACTAGTTTATGTTTCTCACCTTTGGGATTTCCCACCCCACGGGTAATCAGAAGTTTTGTGGCCCTAGAGTGAGTATGTTGTGGACTTCTCACCTGGTGGAAAACCAAGAGTTTAGCTGCCCCAAAGTGAGTATGCATTTTCTTTCCAAAACAAATAATCCTAGATCTAATCCACCACTAGCTGGACAAATGATAGAAGCGTGATCCCCTTCTTTCATTTTCATCTTCTTTGTTATCGTTGTGTGTTTAGTATCTTGATGGTTTGACTTAGGATATTGGATCCCAGGGGCTTAGAAAACCTCCTTTGATCTTTTTCATTCTTTTTCATTTGCATCTATACACTCGTATCTCTCTTGAATGTCTACTTTAGTATGAGTTTGAAGAAAGGTCATCCTCTCACTAAAGTGGGGGCCAAAATTATGATAGAGAAAAGGAAAATTGCTTGACATGGGAATAATTAATGATAAATTGGACTCAATGAGGCCTTCATTTGGTGTTGTGAGGTGTTTTTCACATCCACACTAGGTTTTGGACCCTTTCAAATGCATTTATTTATGTCTTGTAAAGGTGGTGTAAAGTGATGTAAAGGACTTTCATGCTTTTCTAGACTTAATAAACCCATTTCTCCCTAATTCAACATTATAGAATTTTTTTAATAACATTATCACATGAATTTAGAAGGCTTCTGAATTAAAATTAATGTTAAACTAGTGTTGTAATGTGTCTTGCACATTCAGATTGGTTCTTGTTCCTTTCTAGGATATGTGGACCTCATTTTAGTGTTGTAAATTGTATTTAATCACACTTTCAAATTTAATTCTATGTCCCAAGCCAAGACATTGCCAAGACATCAGTCAACATCAAAAATATCAAACAACACACTCCTAATTCATCCTTATCAATTTTTCATCCCGAACTCCTTGACAGTAGTGGTCTTGAACATCATTCTTTACACAATATGACACAAACAATGAACCCTTCTCTTAACGTCAATGTCATCTCAAAAAACACTCATGATTTGACTTTGTTAGATTTTATATCCTCCTATAATGGAGAGAACACAATCTCACAATCTAAAGAGTCTTGTGTAAGTATGACATCCAATACTAAGCAAGATGTATCTCTAACGCACATCACAAGACCACCTTCTAACATTGATCAAGATGGTATCTTTTCGAGACTCCTCCATAATCACTTGATCACCCTTCCTCACATAACTCAAAATAAATTCTCTCACAAGACTTCATTTTGCACCTATCATAAAGTTCATTTTCACTCCACTAATGAATGTAAGGCTTTGAGTCATAAAATCCAACATTTTCAGGAGTTTGGTATGCTTCCCTTTGTGGGGGTAGCTAATTCCTCTAATTGATGCCAATTTTCACTCTTGCCTACATTTCATCAATAATTTTGGCTCAAATTTTTATTGCACTCAATGGGGGAAAGGGGTCTAGCAAGCCTTGTCCTCATATGCCACTTTTGGTTGCCTCCTTTGGCTAGTCATTAACCTTTCATGAATACATAAGAGCAAGCTTGGGATGTGGATGACATGCCTTAAGTTGGCTCGCAGATGAAACGCTTTTATTTTTCATGATCTAGCTTATCGGAAACATATGACTTGGCATAGGGCTTTCCGAGTATGCTCTCATGTCTCCTTCTACTTTAAAGCAATTTCTCACAGTGCTAGTGTTGGAAACCACATTAAAGTGGGGGCATACATCACCACTAACATTTCATTGTGCAATTTCTTTATTCTTGCAATGTGTCCTTTTCTTGGTAGAGTCATTAGGCTTGATTCCCTCCAAGAACGTGATACTTCTTTTGACACATCCTCTCTTGTAGATGTTAAGTATAATGTCCCCTAAGATTAGACCTCACACAAACTAAGCAAAATCCCTTTGAACATTCCTTACAATGTCTATGAGTGTGAAGCATACGAAGTTTTTCTTACCTCATAGAGCTCAAAAATAATTTTTCATTGTGGCACCTTATTAAAGTTATCAAGAGGTATAACTTTGGTATGGTTTGAGTAGGAATCCCATTCTAAGGAATGACTTTCCCCATAGCCACCTATGTGTTTGAGTGCATACCAATTGGCATATGTTTCTCATCTATGGGATTTATCAACCCGCAGGCAATTAGAAGTTTTGTGGTCCTAGAGTGAGTATGTTGTGGACTTCTCACTTGGTGGAAAACCAAGTGTTCCATCGCCCCAGAGTGAGTATGCATTTTCTTTCCAAAACAAACAAGCCTACATCTAATCCACAACTAGCTGGACAAATGATCGAAGCTTGATCCCCTTTTTTCATTTTCATCTTCTTTCTTGTCATTGTGTGATTAGTATCTTGATGGTTTGACTTAGGATCTTGGATCCTATGGGCTTACACAACCTCCTTTGATCTTTGTCATTCTTTGTCATCTACATCTATACACTTGTATCTCTCTTGAATGTCTACTTTAGTATAAGTTTGAAGCAAGGTCATCCGCTCACTAAAGTGGGGGCCAAAATTATCGTAGCAAAAAGAAAAATTGCCTTACATGGGAATAATTAATGATAAATTGGACTCAATGAGGCCTTGATTTGGTGTTGTGAGGTGTTTTTCACGTCCACACTAGGTTTTGGACCCTTTCAAATGCATTTATTTATGTCTTGTAAAGGTGTTGTAAAGTGATGTAAAGGACTTTCATGCTTTTCTAGACTTAATAAACCCATTTCTCCCGAATTCAACATTATAGAATTTGTTTGATAACATTATCACATGAATTTAGAAGGCTTGTGAATTAAAATTAATGTTAAACTAGTGTTGTAATGTGTCTTGCACATTCACATTGGTTCTTGTGCCTTTCTAGGATATGTGGACCTCTTTTTAGTGTTGTAAATTGTATTTAATCACACTTTCACATTGAATTATGTGTCGCAAGCACTAATTGACCTTGACATCATCATTAATAGGCTCCTATTAACCCATATTGTGCATCCTAAAGCATAATTTGATGAAATAACCGATAAACTCACAATACAAACCTTATTTTCTTTTCTCCTAGCATCCTAGTTGTCAAAATTACCCCTACGGGACCCATTCACCATCCATGGAAAATCAATCATGTCCAGGTGGGACCCCTTTTCCATGGGTGGTGAATGAGTCCCATCTGGCCTATTTTTTACCTTTGAGCGGGAAAAATTGAAATTTAAGTTTATTATTTTTACATGTCGGCCTTAGGGATCTAATTTTTGGGCTATTAAGGTCAATTGCCTATAAAATCAACTCTCTATACCCTAAATCACATCAATTCTTCATTATTCATCCATGATTCTTCCATCTCAAGTAAAGCAAGTTAGGGCCTCACCATTTCAAGGCATTAAGACATCAATTTTGAGACATTCAAGGACAGATTCTTTATATTTGGTTACCAAAATTCAAGATCAATCATCACGGAAAGGTAATCAATTCAATTATTGCATGTTTCATTCCATTCTTTCATCATTTTGGTTTAATTACCTAAAAAGTGTTTGACCAAGGAAAACCCCCATGCCCTAACATTCAACATTTATCTCTGTTGTCTATTATGTTTGTAGATTTAGGCCTCTTGGAAGCTTGGAAATAATTAAGAATCAAGTTGCAAAGTTTTCTAGGTCTTCTCTCCATTATCCAATGGGAAATATCAACAAAAGGTTACTTTCAATTTCAGAAATCAAAGTTTCAGAAGCAGACACCTATAGAAAGCGAAAGTGCAGACCGCGATCTCATGTTTCCTCTTTTGAATATTCAAAAATTCAAAAGTGGACTCATTCAGCATGGGTGAAAAATGAGTCCCACTCCAAGGTGATTTTTTGGTTTTCTGCATTTTTAGATACCCTTCTGTTCGAAACAGGTTCCAAAACAGTTTTACAGAATTGGGACTGATTCACCTAGAATGGTGAATGATTTCCACCAAGCCTAAAATTTAGCATTAGAAGCATTCTAGAAGCCATTTCTAGTCTCTATCCATCTTCCAAGTGCACACTTTTAGTCTCATCCATTTCTATCAAGTTATGTTCACATTTCTAGGTGTATTTGTATTACATAATGTGTTTTCAATCAAGTTACATTTCTTAGGTTTTGCATACTTAATCAATCAGTTGCATCATCTAGTTGCATTTATATAATTTAATTTAGTCTTAACTTCATCATACATATCTTAGTTTGAGTGAACCACCTAGATTATAGGTGAGGGATCTATCTCTTTCCATTAGGTGAAAGACCCTAATTGAGTGAAAGAGACCTAGCATTCCTAACCTTAAAATCTATGGTTAAAAAATGATTTGGAGAAATTATCATTCATCATAAGTTTTCTTGAAGAATTTGACAAGGAAGCTAATTTAGTAATGACAATTAATCCCCATATAGGAAGAGGATGGATGAAATCTTTGATTTCAATTACCCATCTAAGGTAGAGTATGAACAATGGAAAAGGATTTTATAAATGAATTAGATTTGTGAGTACAACAATGGAGCATATATACTTGGTCAAGTATAGTATAGGTTTGACCTTTGAGATTATAATGTATAAAGATATTTGTCTCCCGAGTAAGGGTATCATAGGTAAATGCTAATTGTTGATGATGTGGATGTTGACTGGGAAATGGGTTTTCTTTTTCTATCATTTCAATTTTTTCCTTTTCCCCAATGGAATGGATGTGCTAGAATGGTTTGAAGGATACTATTTTCAACATGTACCTTTTGGAAGGTGGGTTTTCTCCTCACAACAAATGGAAATAATATTGGTCTCACATGTATCCCCTCCAATGGAAAGTGAAAATATAACTGCAAAGGGATTATGTCTTGTAGCGGTCCAATTAGGATGTGACATGTGTACTCTTGGACTAAGGCTTTTTTGGATCCTTTCTTTTCATAAAAGTGAATTCAAGGCCATTAGTGTGGGTCTCTTGTTGAATTATGGATCCGAATTATGCAACTAGTAAACATAGAGCGAATATGTTTGAAGACTTTATCTTAAGCTTTGAGTCTAGTTAGTAAATGTTGTCAATTGTAAGGTTCCTAAGAATATCTAAATGATAATGCAAGTCTTTGGATTCTATCATCTCTCCAATTTTACTCTATATTTTAATTATTAATGAAAACTTTGAGCAAGGATCATTTCATTAATCTTCATTGTCATTACACTTTGATGTATGCTTTGATTTTAGCTCTAGCTCAAGGAGTTAGCTAAAATGCTTTGATCAAATCATCAATTTGTATGTAGGTTGATTGGATCTAATAAGTTGTCATAGAATCTTATTATTAATTTGTGAATTGCAAAGCAACCTCCCGTAGATCATGGATGTTTAGGATTAAATTTACCTTGCAATTAAATTTTATTTGACTCCTAGCCCATAGATATGACACTGATCTTTGTTCTTATAAGCATTTTCCATGGTTCTGGTTATCCATTTTGAAAACATCATTTATAAATAATCTTTAAATTGATATATCATTTGTTGTGGCTAGTGTTGTATCATATTCTTTGCTTTAGGTGAGTAATTCTCTCAAGAAAATACCAATTTATTGAAGGATTTCATCTATTTAGCCTTTGATGGAAATACATCTACTTTGTTATTCTTTGTATCAATTAATTTTTTAGAAGAGTCATAGGATATACATTGTGGGATTACCCTCCCAGGTTTTGTAGAGCCCAAAGTGTTAGAGAAGAAGCATTAGTTCTACATATCATTTTTTGGCCAACTATCTCTTAGTTATTCATGAATTGAGTCTGGCAACCTCATAAGTACTTGGTGAGATTTTATTGGTTCATAAAAAATAGCCAACATAATGGTGACTCTATTAGGGACGTAATCTTTACAAGTATTAGTTCTCTAGAGTTCCTTGTCAAAGATCACTATAATATATATGGTGATGTTTACTTATAGATTCAGTCTATATGAATTTTTTGCTAAATATTGCTTAAATATTTGCTAAGTGTCACACCAAAGTTTGTGTTAATTTTCCCATCCTCTTGTTTTAAAAGGTGAGTTCAACATGCACTTCAAGGAATTTCCTATTTGTCAAAGTTCATCTGAGTTTCCAAGGATCTTATAAAATTTGCATAAATCATAACATAATTTCTACGAATTTGGGTGGCGACTCTAAAGTCTCTACACTAGTGCAAGTTGATGTTTAAACATATCAAATAAGTAAAGAAGATGAATAAAAAGAAATTGAAAATGTTCATGGTCATGAAGAAGATCCAAACACAAATGCGAGGAACTCAAGGCCACATGAAGAAGCATCCAAAGCAAAAATTGCAAAGAGAATTGTCCAAGCACGCTCAGGGAAAATGGGTGAAAGCAAAGGACATTGAAACATGTAAGTCTACTCCCCATCTAACCCCTAAACATGATATTCATTCAAGTTCAAGTTTTGAATATGAAAGGAAATTATTAGAACTTAGTGATAGCACATCTACCATGAGAGGAGAGGTTATTATGAAGTCTGTTGTGAATGAGTAGCCCTCAGACCAAGGATTATGAGCTATGGAAAGGGGGGAGAGAGATAAAATACAAAGAGATAATTCCAATGCTAGACATGCTAGAGCTGAAGGACATTTGACCCCAACTTCTCATCCATATACTCCCATTTCTCTAGATCTATTAACTAGAGTTGATGAATATTCCTGTAACACTATTCCTAATCAAGTTGAAGTTATAGTAGCATATGATGTTGACTCTACTTTACCAGAGGAGGAAGAAGTTCTAAATGATATGCAATGTCTTAGAGAGAGAGCCTTGAGATGCAATGAGAATAGAAAGAAGAGGGATGAAGAGAAAGAGAGAAGGATAAGGAAAATCATAATGCAAAGGGATATGTTATGGAGAAAGGTTGAGGAAATGGAGGAACTAGACAGGTTGGAAACTAAAACTATTCAAACAACTGGTCATGTTTTCAAACAGATTGTAACAAGGGTCCCTAAAATTCCCTTTGCTGATAATGCTAGTGTAAATTCATTGACTAACACTACTGAAAAGGCTTCCATCCCAAATAACCCTCCTCCCAATAATACAAATCATATTCCCCATAAAGCTGACAAAGGAAAGAAACCTATGGGTGGAGTGAAGATAAATGAGGGAGGTTTCTCTAAAAAGGACACACTACAGAATGAGTCTATCTCATTAGTTGATAGGCTGATAAAGGAAAATGAAGAGTTGGAGAAAAGAGTGAAAGAGATGGAATTATAGGCTGTAAATGTTGAGATGAGAAGGAAACTTAGTTTCCTAGAATCCACTATAAAGGTTCATGTTCCTGAGACTTAGAGCCCCCAATCCCACACATCATCTTCAAGTCCTCATGTAAATTAAAAACATAATCTAGTGAAAATCCCCCTAGTTCATCCTCATAGCCAATAAACAAGGCCAGAATAGTTCGATTTAATGATCAACATGATTCCCAACTAAGAAGGTCTGAAAATAATAATGATAGAAGAAGGAATCATGATAACCAAAATGAGGAAGAAGGACCTTTTGGAAGGAGACTATTGCACATTGATAGGTACAAGAAAGTATGTTTGGAGAACATCCCAAGATATCCAAATCTAGTTCTAGATAATGCAAGGAAGCATGTACGTACATTTACTAGCAATTATGCTCTCAGTGGTGAGGACCATTTAAAAGCTTTCCAAAGTTTTGTGGAAGATTTTCAATTATCGGATGATGATTTTGCCATGAAATATTTTATGCAATCATTAACTAAAGATGTTAGGGACTGGTACACAAGCTTGCTTAATCCAAGCAGTGATTCGAAGGACTCTTACTATCAAATCTTTAGGGAACAATATGGAGACCAAACTGATCCTCAGTTTAGGATAAATGATTTTAACAATATCACAAAGGGGCATAATGAATTGGTAATTGAGTTCAATGCAAGATTCTGAAAGGAAATGTATATAGTCCACGCTTATTTGAGGCCCAATGAAAATTCATGTCTAGTTTTGTATTGTAATCCATACGATTCAAAAATGTGTTACCTATTTTGAGATAAGAATCCACAACACCTGAGAGAGGCCTACAAAATTCTAGTCAATATTGAAAAAAATAGGAGAGAATTAGGTAAAGTGGGAAGAAGGGATGATCCCAAACCTTTGAAGAACCCAAGAGCTCAGAATGAAAAGGAAAGTATAGCTATAACTCCTAATGAAAAAATAGATCAGGTTCTTAGTTTGTTGCAGAAAGCATCCAAGAATGATAAGCGACAATTCCAAAGGAATGAAAGGCGACCAAGATTGTAGGACTATCCCTATCATACTAACTAGCAGAATGGGAATTCAATTAACAATAATGAGATGAATGTCCAAGGTACACCTGATCCTTTGTGAAAGCATTCCACAAATTTCATCGAATACTTGTCAAATGCCTCACTTTGCACAACAATGTGTTGTAGCTACATCACTAGAGGAATTGTAGACACCTAAAAATGATCTGGAGAATACAATTAACCGAATACGCCTTATTTGATTAATTAATCTTAAAATTCCTCTACTTAATAAATAAATAAGAATATTTATTTATATTAAGTTCATTTATCAAATTCTCCTATTTTTCTTTCCTAATTAAATAAACAAAATTAAAAACTTTGTTTTATTTAATTATTATCATTATCTCTTTTTATCTTAAAATTAAATACACAATTTAAATAATTCATGTTATTTAATTTCACATTTCCTCTTAATTAAATAAAGATTGTCAAAAATCTTTTATTTAATTATCACTCTCCTTTAATTTAATAAAACCAAACCCTATAGTTTGATTTATTAAATTATTTATTCCTCATTTTTGCTAAATTTAAATAAATTAAAATTATTTAAATTTATTGCATAAAGTTTGCACTATTCCCTCACCAATAAATATTTATTTCCCCACCAATGAAATTAATGGCACTGCCATTCATGGGAAAGCTTCAGGGAAAATTTGCAGGAAGTTCTCTCAACAACCTTCCACCCACCTTCCCTCTTATCTTGCCTGGTGTTTTCATGGGGAGAAACCATTCTCTATGATCAGCTCCTTCTTCTCATCCCATGCCTTTGGATTCTCCAGAGGAAATCACAGCCCCTCATCCCGGTTTCCTGTGCAATTGTGCTACCGTGAAAGCTATAAATATAGCTCTTGGGCTACAAGAAAAGGATCCCAACGAATGCAATCTTACTCTGCAGGTTTCTAGAGCACTCAAGCATCCAAACCATCCAGCATTGAAGCAACCATCCAGCATCCACCAAGCATCATCCTTTTGCAGTCATGGCTGCCATTAGCATAGAATTGCATACTTAAATCATATTAGAATCATCTTAGTTTAATTTCTCATTCTCTAAGTGTCACTAAATAGTTTAATTAGCTTAAGAATCTGAGAGCTAAATAAATTAGTTCAGTCTTTAGAGTTAGAGAGCAATAGGATAAATTTATGTAGATTTTGTAGTTTAATTTAGTTTAAATTTCTTAATCTTAGATGCAATATCTTATTTAGAAGCGTAGAGGCATTGTTTACTTAGTTTTCCCCTTTTACACGCTTACAGAATGGCGCCCACCGTGGGGCAATACCCCGAATTTTACTAATTTTTGAAAATTTTGTCGTACAGGAATCGGCGTAAAAGTTTTCGCGGGAACGAGAGTTTTTACAGCGCGCCGGGATTCTGTTTTAGCGCGCCGGGTTCTTTTTCCAGCGCGCCCGGTAACTGTTCCAGCGCGCCGGGTTTCTGTTCCAGCGCGCCCGGTCACTGTTATAGCGCGCCTGGTTTCTGTTCCAGCGCGCCATTTCTTTTCAGTTAAAGTCATTTATTTCATCTGGATCCGACGCGTCCGCGGCCAGATTTCTTTTATTTCTTTCTGTTTGGTTAAAATTTACCAATCCTAGGGTAGAAACATTAAAATTTACCAATCCTAGGATAGAAATGGTTAAAATTTTATCAATCCTAGGATAGAAATGGATTAAAAATGTACCAATCCTAGGATAGAAACATCACACTTCTATTTTGAGGTTTTAAAATTGAACATTTTGCTTGTCATGGAGCAATATCTCCATTAGAAGTAAATCATTTGTCTTTTGGGCTTAAAAAGAATAGAATCTTGCTGTGTTTGGGTGACAGGTTTATGCTCTCCCCTTAACTGGGTGCATCAGAATACCAGACTCACCACTTACTTTATGCATTTTATGCTTTTGTTAAAACCTTTAGACAGGCCTGCCGTAGTGGGAAAAAGTACTCACCCTACGGGAACGACCTGAGTGGGGACAGCCAAAAGCCATGGTATTCCAACCCACTTTAAAATTTATGTGAATTTGGGGAAACCCTCTTTCAACGGAAGTGCGCAGGATAACCATCCCCAAAATCTTTGTTTTAAAGATTGGGAGGTCTCTCGAGGGAGTTTATCCATTTGCCGCTCCGAACGGAAACCATATCTAAGAACCTAGAACTAGAAGCACGCTTGTCAGTTTCTGAACATTGTAATACTTGGCGGTGCAGGGGCGGGGAAGAATCTACCCTCAAGCACTCACCATATAATTGCCAAGGACTGTTTGCTCAGGGGATCCGGTATCCACTTCCGTCACTCTGAGTACGCACCTGGAAAAGAAAAAACACGGGCGCCCTCTAGGGGGTGACATGGCTGTGTGAGTCGACGCAATTCCAAGCTGTGGGCCGTTCGAGTATATAATGATGACCTTTTGTCTCTAGGAGTGAGTCTGTTTGAATTGTCTTATCTTGTTATCAAACCGGTAAAAATCAAGAAGAATCATTGATTCTTGAGAACATACACTACTTGTTTAGATTCTAGGATTTTAAAACCATTCTATTCTTGATTGCTGTGTTTTCTGTCATTAAACTCAGATAAGATCATCACAAAAATCCTAAAAAAATCAAAACACTTGTGGATTTCTCATGATTCGAGATTGGGTATCCACCAAGTTTGTCAAGAAATCTCTTGCCAAACGAATCCGAAAACCAAAAAGGACACTTGCCTACAAACAACTCCTAAGAAAACAAAGGTTTCTATATCAAAGCAGGAAAGTTCTACTCCAACATAGAACCTTTATTCATAGGTATCGCGATTTCTCTAGAGGTTATATAGACGACTACGCCGTAGCTCCCTTAGACTCACAAGCATACTTTCAAAGAAGAGCTCTTAGGCAACATCACAATCATAGTCAGAGAATTTGTCCTGAATACATCCCACAACCGGCCATCCAATATGATACCAGACCAAGTGAGTTTCATAGAATAATGTAATTTTGTCTTAAACCCCTTCAGGTCATAGTTTCAGCGCGTCCGATTTCTGTTTTAGCGCGCCTGAGTTCTGTTTCAGCGCGCCTAGTCTCTATTTTAGAGCACCCGGTATCTGTTTTAGCGCGCTCGGTATCTATTTTAGCGCGCTCGATTTCTGTTTCAGCGTGCCCGGTTTCTGTTTCAGCGCGCCTAGTCTCTGTTTTAGCGCCTCTGATCTCTGTTTTAGCAAGCCCGGTTTCTGTTTCAGCGCGCCTGAGTTCTGTTTCAGCATGCCTAGTCTCTGTTTTAGCGCGCCCGGTATCTGTTTTAGCGCGCCATAAATCCTGAAAAATAGAGAGTTAATAGGACATTCTGTCAGCTTGCCCATATCAAATACAAGGTTTCTATCAGTTCAAAACAATTTTTTTTACAGTCCAGAACACAATAGTCATACAAAAAGAAAAAGCTTTACCCCTATACCTAAATCTTGCAGCATCTTGCATAGTGTCGTTATCACCAAAATCTAAGATTTTCTGTCAAAATTTCCTATCAAGGATTCTATCATCCTTTCATCACGAAACTAGACAAAACAAAATCTGATTTTAAATCAACAACTTGACACTTATCCAATCAAATCCAAGATCAAAGTCTAGGGTAAACCTTTTAACATTTGTATGCCTATCTTCACACGAGCAGCATATCAAAAACAACAAGAACAAGAAAATGAAAAAATAGCAGCCATGACTGAAGAAAACCCTTGGGGATGATATAGTAACACTGATGCTCTTATTAACTCACATGAGAAGGAAATAACTGCAGAAGAAATTGAGAAAGTGCAACAAGACCCTCATTTCCATAAATTTATGGAAAAGATGCTAGAGCAAGACATGGAAAAGTATCTTCTCTTATTAGCTGACAAAGGTGCTAAGCTTCCTAAAGACTTTGATGTCAATCAACTCAAGGAAGCAACCACACCTAACTCAACTAATATAGAGAATCCAAATCAAATAGATGCTTTGACAAGACAAATCCAACAGTTACAATTACAATTCCAGAATATCCAACAAGGGCCAACAAAGAGGTATCTATTACAAGACATTTGCCCTTATCCATTTGACTCAAGCATCAACATGATACCATTTCCAAGGTATTGTGAGTACCCAACATACAACAAATACAATGGGAGAACTGATCCGTTTGACCACGTACGAGAATTTCGAGCTATGAGCATAGAGTTCGCACACGAGGACTCTTACTTACTACGGTTATTTCCAAGAAGCCTAGGAAACACTTGCATGGAGTGGTTTTCTAAATTAGAACCTGGAATTCAATCCTTTGAAGAACTAATCAATAGGTTCATAACACACTTCTCATTCAACATCCAACATGGGGTAACCTTAAAAGAACTTTACAACACCAAACAAGCAAAGGGCGAAAAGTTTCTCTCTTTTCTCCAACGATGGAGAAGGCTATTTGCTAAATACCCTAGATCTATTCCTGAGGAGGAGAAGATAGAGATGTTCATTGATAACTTAGTAGATGACATGAACTACAGATTGGACTTACAATGTCCATCCACATTTGAACAAGTTATCGAAAAAGGGCTTAAAATCGAAGAGGCTCTAATCAAAAGAGGAACAATCAAACATTTCACTGAAGGTTCAAACAATAACCATTCCTCTAACAGCAACAACGAAAAGCCAAGATTTTGGCAAAAGAACAAGAATACTGATACCATAGTCGATGCACATACATCTAAACCAGTATTCACCTTGACACCAACTACTACAAACAAACAAAACAATGGTTTTAATATCAAACAAAGTAGTGACCAAGGAAATAATCAAAACAGTGGAGAAACGAAAACCCAATCATTCCAACGACCCTCCAATAAACGAAAATTCATGCCATTAGGACAATCGTTGGAATCAGTCCTCAAAGAACTTTTAAACGAAAAACTCATTCAAGTGCAAGAGGCTAGAAATTGGGACCCTCAAGTCAAACCATCATGGTGGAATGACTTACATTACTGTCACTATCATCAAAATAAAGGTCACATGACTGAAAATTGTTGGCAATTAAAACATGTGGTACAAGACCTCATAGATCAAAAGAAAGTATTTGTAGAGGGCCCTCAAACAAACAAGGATCATACAACATTCAAAAATCCTCTACCCAATTATCAAAAGGGAGAATCTTCTTCCACAAACACCAAAGGTAAAAACGTTGGTTATGTTTATGATGCAACAATCCTTTGTCTTTCTGCTGCCAAAGAGGATGAAGAGTTATGCAATCAAATCAACCAGAAAAATGACATTACACCTACCAAATTGGTACAACATATGGACAAATCCGAAAACCAAATCAATGTAGTCACACTCAAAGGGAAACAAGAGTACCAACCGGTTAATGCCACAACAAGGGCGCAATCCAAAGTTATATTGAAAGGAGCATCAATATCATCCCCATCAGTGGATCCCCCCTCCAATCAATATAATCTCATCGATCAATTGCAGAAAATACCAGCTCAAATATCAATCTTGGAACTTTTGAAGATCTCCCCATCACACAAAGAGGTTCTTGAACAAGCTCTCGTATCAACTACAGTACCTAACAATCTGGATGTGTGTCAATTCCAAGCTATGGTGGGACATCTATCTGCACCTCATTGCCTTTCATTTTCTGAACATGATGATGTATCACTCAACCACCCGCATAATTCTGCCCTTCACATTGAAGTCCTTATCCACAAACATCGTGTAAAACGTGTCCTGATAGATGGAGGGGCTGGTTTAAATATTTGTACCTTAAAGCTGATTCGTGCACTAGGATACTCAGATGAAGCCATTGATACCAGAAGAAAAATCACAATCAAAGCATATGATGAAGAAGAAAGGTCCTCTACAGGATTGATCATATTACCCATTCAAGTTGGGCCTACTATCCAAAAAGTGGTTTGCCAAGTCTTAGATAGGGAACTGACATACAACATACTATTGGGACGCCCTTGGATCCATGATATGCAAGCAGTACCGTCTACCTATCATCAATGCCTAAAATTTCCCGTCAATGGACAGGAGGTAACAATCACAGCAGACTACAATGACACCCAAGCTTGTCATACATTGAAGACATCTCAGGATACATTCATACCTAACAATAGAGAAGTTGGCACATTAGATAGTGAGCAACAACAAAGTTTCATTTCAAAGTGGCTTCCAAAACAACAAAAATCACAAGAGATAAGGATGGCACAATCTAACTCTTCAAATGTTGGAGAACAATTGGCTCCACTCTCACATCAATTCACCAAGGAAGTACAGATAAGTGACAAAGGAATTAGTGAATATGGTGTTGGACACTCATTTCATCTATCACAAATATTACCCTCTTTACAAACATATGGACAGCCATCTACAAACACCCACACTTCAGAACAATCTACAACAGCATTAGATGGTAGATTTGTAAAAGCTGGGAGCTTAGATGAAGAATCAGAAGATAAGGCCATACTAAATTGGCTTTATAAAGATGAGGAAGCCCCCGCTTCCACAAGTAACATCATAGAGACAACTCAATATGGGAAAGGAAAAACTATTCTTGAGAAGATGGGATATTCAGGACAGGGACCTCTTGGATTAAGGAAACAAGGCATAACAGAACCAATCCAGCCTCTTACGCTCCAACATAAGGAAAAAACTAGACTAGGATACACAGAAAAAGCAAGAGCAGAAATCACCAATAAAACTGTGGAGCGTATTCTTCAAATAAGAGATAATTCTGAAACAGATTCAAATGAGTATGAGTGGGACAACTTATCAGAAATTTCCTATGAAGATATTCAGGTTGACATTATCAAAAAGTATACCCTCAATCACGAGGAGGGTCAAAGCTCAAGTTTTAATCCTATTGTCTTTGAAACACAAAATTTTGATGACTCAAGTGAAGATGAATGGACATCGATTGAGATAAATGATGTGGAAGAAAATGCCTTTGTAGGACTTGACATAACCATAGACAACCTAGACGACATTTCCATTCGAGCTTTCACAATCGCTGACCTCAACCCATCTAATGATTCATTGCCTTTACTACATCCCAAACTTATCGAATGGGAAGCCCAACATCCTATTAATCTCCCTGTTTTTGACAATGACTCCTCCATTATTAACTACCTTTGCTGTGAGGAATCTGATACTTGTTCTACCAATACTTCTTTTAATGATGCTTTTAGGCAGGAGGATGCCAAACCTTCCAGTTGCAAAAATATGAAAGAAAAAAATGGATCTAATGGTGAAAACCATTCTATGGCAGTATTTGATCCTAAAATAGTAAAAATAAAGAACGCATCCGATGGCGAAAACCTCATTGAGGCACCAAAGGATGGAAGGTTTGACATTCTCCCGCAACATTACCATGACAGGTCATCAGTATTAATAGAACCCACACAGTCTATTAATATTGGCACAGCGGAAAAAGCAAGAATATTACACCTGGCCGCATCCATGATAGATACAGAAAAGCCAGATTTTATCAAATTCTTTGAAGAACGATGCATCAATTTTGCTTGGTCATACTCTGACATGCCAGGCTTGGACACAGATCTCATTATGCATCACTTATCCTTACCAGCTGGCACTAAACCAGTAAAACAGAAGCTGAGAAAAATGCATCCACATGTTGCATTATTAGTGAAAAATGACTTGAAGAAATTACTTGATGCTGGATTTATCAGATCTATTGACTATGCGGAATGGATATCCAACATTGTGCCTGTTTCAAAGCCAGATAACACCATCAGAATATGTACTGATTTTCGGGATTTAAATAAAGCATGTCCAAAGGATGATTTTCCTTTGCCAAACATAGACATGATTGTAGATCTCACAGCCGGCCATAAAATGCTATCACTCATGGATGGATTTTCAGGATACAATCAAATCAAGATAGCTCCTGAAGACCAAGAAAAGACAGCCTTTACATGTCCATGGGGCACCTTCTGCTGGAATGTCATGCCTTTTGGGTTAAAGAATGCAGGAGCTACATACCAGCGGGCTATGACAACAATCTTCCACGACATGATGCATACCTTCATGGAGGACTATGTGGACGACATCTTAGCAAAATCTTACACCAGGGAAGGACATCTAGAGATATTGGCCAAAATATTTGACAGGTTGGAAAAATTCAAAGTCAGATTGAATCCAAAGAAATGTGCCTTTGGAGTAACATCAGCAAAGCTCCTAGGATACATAGTTTCTACAAAGGGAATTGAAGTAGATCCGGCAAAAGTCCAGGCCATTATGGAAATGCCACCTCCTAAGAATATCAGCACATTAAGATCTCTACAAGGCCGACTACAGTCCATCAGAAGATTCATCTCCCAACTAGCAGATCGGTGTCATCCGTTCAACCATCTCTTGCATAAAAATGTGCCTTTCAAATGGGATGAACAGTGTGAGAGTACCTTCAATCAAATCAAGCATTATCTGATGACACCACCAATCTTGGTACCACCCAGTGAAGACAAGCCATTATTGTTATATATTGCAACAACAGACATTTCTTTAGGAGCCTTGCTAGCACAAGAGGATAATGAAGGAAAGGAACAGGCTATATACTATATCAGCAGGACACTCAATGGACATGAAGTAAACTACACCTTCATTGAAAAATCATGCTTAGCAGTAGTATTTGCAACACAAAAATTGCGACACTATATGCTTACTCACACTATCAAGCTTGTTGCAAAAATTGATCCTCTCAAGTATTTACTGGGCAAAGCAGCTTTAACAGGAAGGTTGGCAAAGTGGGTCATGCTCCTCAGTGAGTTTGATATTCAGTATGTGGAAAGGCGAGCTATCAAAGGACAAGCCATCGCCGATCAATTAGCAGAAGCTCCATTATCTGACAGTCATCATATGACCATGGAATTTCCCGATGCAGATATCCTCAATATAACAACACAACCATGGCAACTCTACTTCGATGGATCCTACACACAACATGGATCGGGAGCGGGAATTTTATTTGTCACACCTCTTGGGCACACAATCCCGCGATCATACAGGCTTACCTTCCGTTGCACTAACAATGTGGCAGAATATGAAGCTTTGATCCTTGGAATGAAAGTAGCTATTGAATGGAAGATCACAGAACTACAGGTGTATGGAGACTCCCAGTTAATCATTTATCAAGTCAATAATGATTATCAAACTAAGGATGACACACTGATTTTGTACAAAAGGCTGGTGGATGACCTACGAAAATACTTCATAGAAATCAAATTTGAGCAGATACCAAGATCAGAGAACAAAGCAGCAGATGCCATGGCCACAATAGCATCTCTTCTACAAATGCCTGAAACGCAAGATCGTTATCGATTTATTGTAGAACAAGTATCAAATCCTGCATACGCAAATCCCAAATCTCAAACCATAAGCCTTTTGGATAGGGCCCAATCCTCCATTTATGGAGACATTTATACTTATCTGAAAGATAATGTCTTACCACCAGATCTTTCTCGCAACCAAAAGCGCAACTTCATACGCCAATCTGCCAAACATACCATTATTGCTGACACCCTTTACCGTCGAGGCCTAGATGGTACTCTTTTACGTTGTCTAGAACATGACGAATCCGCTTCCGCTTTACATGAGGTCCATGAAGGAATTTGTGGTACACATTCAAGTGGATTATCTTTAGCCAAGAAACTCCTTCGTTTGGGATATTACTGGCCACACATGGAGCAAGAATCTTATCAATTTGTAAAAAGATGTACAAAATGCCAGATCCATGGCAATCTTATACATGCACCAGCACAAGAGCTACATCCATTTGCAACTACATGGCCTTTCTGTCAGTGGGGACTAGACTTGGTAGGGAAAATTCACCCATCTTCATCTAATGGACACAAGTTCATTATCACAGCCACCGAATATTTTACAAAATGGGTGGAGGCAGTTCCCTTAACCACAATCACTGGAAAGCAAATATCATCTTTCATTCTTAATTATCTCATTTGTAGATATGGGATACCCCAGTCAATCATCACAGATAATGGCAGGCCTTTCAAGAACCAAGACGTCCAAGAGCTATGTGAAAAGTTCCACATCCAACATCGCTTTTCAACCCCATATTACCCTCAAGGTAATGGACAGGCAGAAGCTTCAAATAAAACAATCCTCAAAATTCTCAAGAAGACTGTAAATGAAGTGGGACGTGATTGGCATGTTCAGCTAAACCCTGCTCTTTGGGCTTACAGGACAAGCATCAGAACACCAACAGGAGCTACACCATATGCTCTTGTCTATGGATCAGAAGCAATTTTGCCTATTGAGGTAGAAATCCCATCCCTTCGAGTTTCACTAAAGGGACTCATTTCAGATGAAGATTATAGGGTCTCTAGACTTCAGGAACTAGAGCTACTTGATGAACGTCGACAACAAGCTGTTAATCATTTAACAGCCTATCAACAAAGGATGTCTAGAAACTATAATCATAGGGTTAAACCTAGAGTCTTCCAGATTGGAGACTTGGTCCTACGGGAAAACCCTAGAAATCAAGCAGACAGAGAAAAGAAGGGAAAGTTTGAACCTAACTGGATAGGACCTTATGTTATCATATCAGTCTATGGATCAGGAGCATATCGACTGTCTACACCAGAGGGAGACATGTTGGAGGAGCCCATGAACAGCATTCATCTCCGGCGATTCTACACTTGAGGATATCTAGTGCACGGTCAATAAAGTTGTCTTGATGAAAACCTGGCAAACAGGCGTCATGATGACAGAAAAAGAGAGAAATAAACAAAAGAAAATAAAAAAAAAAAAAAAAAGAAAAGAAAAGAAAGAGGACACAATAAAAAACAAGTGATGAAAACCTGGCAAACAGGCGTTACTTGTGATTTTCACCAGAGCTCCTCTATCTATTAGGTGCAGTGTTGTTACGATTGTTTCCTTTCATATCATTTCCTTCTATCATTTGAGATCATCACTATCCATATCATAGCATGGATACCATGTTTTACCTTAGCTTGGGGGCAACATCCTAATGTTATCTGGTACAAGTAGGCTTTCAGCTTGCATGGAAGGGCAGTTAAACATAACAACATCAAGTGGCAACCCATCAAAATCCAAAAACATCAGAAAACCCATCAAAATCCAAAAACATCAGAAAACCCATCAAAATCCAAAACATCAGAAAATCCAAAATCCAAAAACATCAGAATATCCAAAATCCAAAAACATCAGAAAATCAAAAACACAAAAATAGAGTCTGCATCAGTCAAAAAGTGGAGTCTGTGTCAGTCGAACTACGTGGTCTCTGCGTGTATAACGTAGGCAAGACTAATCTTTGATCAGTCCCCGAGACCCCTAGGATAGGTCTTTTAGGTCGCATCACTTGGTCAAAACATCTGGGAAAATCATGCACACATCAGCACACACATCTCGACACTGATGATCTAATCTGAATAATGATTTGAAAATACATTAAGTAGAATTTGAATTGTTGTACTTTTCATTTTATCATTTGATTATCATTTCTTTAGAGCGACTCAATGATGTATTGAACTAGAGAAGTAAGGAAGCAGAATGATATCTTTTCTTTGTTTGCTGTTTGTGAATTAGTCGTTATTATTTTGTGAATTGTCGCAGGAAGTGCTCTACCAAGTATCATGGATGACATTCTGATTCACTTAAGAAAATGATTAATTCTTGTCTGTTTACGCAAGAAATGCTCAGGTCATCATTGGTCTATCTCATACCATGATGCTTGTGTTCGCTTGCAATATCAAAAATCATGAAAGAAATACTCAGGTCATCATTGGTCTATCTCATATCATTGATGCTTGTATTCACTTTCAACATTTTAAAAATAATAAAGCTTAGTGATGATACAAAGAAGATTAAATGATTATTGAAGTGACACTTAGGTTTGCATTAATGAAATAGACATTTGCATGGTTAACGTAGATTGCATTCATAAATTCATCTGCAGAAACGGATGGCACAAGTTACAATGATTCAATCGCAAAATGATGTTATCTTTTTCTTACTAACGGCTGAGTATACTTGACACATGCATAAATTCACAATAAAAATCTCATTTCGTGACATCATATACACGTTATGTTACACCATTCCATTCATCATCACATGTTCATCATACATCATTAAATCACATTTCATCACATATCATTTACATTTCATTGCATTACATCTTCATCATACATATCATTCCATTTATATCTATACATTCATCATTACATATTCATTTATCCATACATCATTTATCATTACATATTCATCACATCATTACATTCAATCTCATTAAATATCATTCCATTCATCATTACATTTCATTTACATTTACATCTCATCATTCATTAAATATCATCTACTCATTTGTCATTACATTTTAAATCACATTTTATCTTAAATCATTCTATTCACATCTCATTATTCATCATACACTTAACACATATCACATATTCATTTATCACATTTCATTTACATACATCATTACATTTTATCATTAGTCATCCATTTATCACAAAATCACATTTCCATACATCATCAATCACAATTTTATAATCATACATTACATCTCATAAGAAAATAAATACATCATCAATATCATTTCATCCATCACATCAATACATCATAAAATCCATACATCCGTCACATCATAAAATCCATAAATCCATCACATCATAAAATCCATACATCCATTACATCAATCAATCCATAATTCCATCACATCAATACATCATAAATCCATACATCCATCACATCAATATCATAAAATCAATGCATCCATCATAAAATCAATGCATCCATCACATCATAAAGTCCATACATCCATCACATCAATACATCATAAATCCATACATCCATCACATCAATATCATAAAATCAATGCATCCATCATAAAATCAATGCATCCATCACATAAATCATGTAAAATCATATCAGAGATCAATCGAACCGCTGCACATATATATCTCGTCAACTGTCAAAGTATACAATGAAGTCTGAAAAGAATAAAACTAACATCATGTCAAAAATGGCTGTATAAATCTCAATGGCTACACATAGAATCTCAAGTAGTACTCCCACCAGAAGGAGCAGGTCTCGCACCAGTATCTGTACCACCACCGGACGTCCCAGGATCTCTCGGATCTCTCGGAAGAGGCTGTGTCACACCTCTGCTCACTGTCCTAGACCGACTCCTCTCTGAGCGCGACTGAACATAGCTGGCTCTCTGCTCTGGGGGACACAGCTCATGATAACGGCTCTGGTAGAACTCTATCTCCGCACCTGCCCGCATAGCCTCTCGCATATAGTCGGCCACAGAAGTACCATCTGCCACTCTCTGTAACCTCTCTGCAGTCGCCTGTGCTGTCTCAGCTGTCCGTCTAATGGTATCCCGCTCTGACGTCAAGGCTGCGATCTGTGCCTGGGCTGTAGACAACTGTGCTCGTAATCCTGTCACCTGAGCCTGTGCGGTCGCTGCTGCCTGTAAAGCCCCATCTCTCTCACTAATCAGAGATGTGATCTGAGTCTGAGCAGTGGCTAACTGTGCCTGTGTCTGAGCCTGAGTCTGGGCTAATAAACCCTGTAACTGAGCTAGCTGACCCTGCAATGTCTGCACCTGCACCTGTAAGGCTGCCACCTCTGAGGGATCTGCCGATGAGGATGTCACAGCCTGCCTCTTACGAGGCGCACTGGAGGAGGGCTCGGATGAACCTGCTACGCTCGGTCCCCTCCCATCTCCGCCATCATCGCCACTGCTATCCTCACTGCTATCAGAACTGTCATCACTGTCAGTCTCTGAGCTGCTCTCCACATCGACATCAACATCCTCCTCTCTCCCCCGTCGCTGACCGACCTGAATCCCCCCTGCTGGTGCTGCTACTGGTGCTGCTGCTGGTGCTACTACCGGTACAGGTGCTGGCTCATCTGGAATGGTAATCCGTGGAGGCGGGTGCAGAGCCAGATACTCTCCATACTCAGGTGTAATAGGTGCCTCAACAATGTCTCGCCGAACATCCCACGCTGATGGCTGCAAGGCACGGTAAGCCTCGACAAGTGCCCCGTAAGGCAAGCAAGGACCCCAATCAGGCGCATCAATCCGTCGCCGTCCATAATGTGCTACACCCAATGGCATACACTGCACAATACCGTACTGTCTGTACACCCGACGAAATAGGAAACGCTCCAAAACCCTGGGGCTCTTCCCGATCAAATACATAGAATCGGATAAAAACCCCAACTCAATATCATCGTCGTCCCAGACATCACAGTCTAGGTACGGACGCCAGGTCACTGCCTCAATATCGTCAACGATCCGTCTCCAATACTCAAGCTTCCCCATCATATGCTGGGTAGGCCTGCCTCTATATCGAAATACATATGGCCTCGTCGCTGGTCTGGCCAACACTGGTACGGGACGCGTAACATCAATATGCTCCCATGCCCATACCTAGAGAAGGGTAGCCCCTGCAGATAAACTACTGCCGCCAAGATAAACAATCCAATGCAAATCATGGTACAACTGGGAAAGCATGCACATGCCACAAGCATATCTAGTCCTATGAACGACTAGACCCTCTAGCACGCGACCCCATCCAAGTGATAGACCCTTTGACCTCTTATCAGGACAAAGGAATCCACCAACAAAACCTGCCAAAACTGAAGGAAGAGGAGCATATGTCTCATATATGTCTATCCATGGGATCCACTCTCCTGCAATGTGGGGATCCTGAAAGACCCTCTGCATGGCCTCTACCCCACCAACCTCCTCCGAGTCATGGACCACAATCTCTCCTACGAACGGTATGCGAAGGATACGCCATACATCCTCTGGCGTCACTGTCATCTCACCAGTGGGTAAATGAAAGGTGTTGTGGTCACTATGCCACCTCTCCGCCAAAGCTGTCAATAGACCCCTATTAAGTCTAATATGGGGCATGTCCTACAATGTAGCTAAACTACAGGAAACAATATGCTGTCTCTCGTCAGGAGACAGTCGCGAAATCATATCAAACGGCCATGGGAACTTCTCCCGCACCTGGATCACATCCAACTACTCCTGTACTCATGCAAAACAAAACATTTTTATCAGAATATCAAAAGATCATCAACAAATCAAATCAATCTATCAGATTATCAAGAAACCCTCATCTATCAATTGGGTTCAATCATTCAGAATGCATAATTATTCCTCGCCTATCATGAGGGTAATTGTTATCAATCAAATAGGTCTCGCTCATCATGATATCGTTTCCCATATATTTTAGTCAAGATCAACACTAAAATAGATGGAATAAAAAAAAAAAAAATCTACAAAAATCAAAACGCACAATGTTTAAATCAATTTTACCCAAAATGCTACAAAATCAACCTAAAGCGCGAAAACTTCTGGCGCGCTGCAAAATATACATGACGCGCTACGCTATTGACCGGACGCGCTAAATCTATGACGCGCTACAACAGCACACGAACGCGCTACACCGCGTTCCGTGTGCGCTAAAACTAAAAATCACGTGCAAATACATCAAAAATCAATGGCGCAAATTACGAGAAAAGTTTGAGGTACATACCGGAGGACCATAATCGGCTGGACGCTGGTGACGGCGCACACGCTCGAGTCGATGGGTGTGGTATGGGATCGGCATCCTAGCTCTGAATGCTCTGAAGGGTCTCTATCTCAAAGTTTGTAAAAGTCAATGCACAAATGACTTTTGAAAATGACCTTTGGAGCATTTATAGGCTATTTTTGGGAAAATTTTGTGCGATTTATTTATTTCTCATTCTGAGGAATTAATTCTTCTCAATTACTGGGGCATTTACAATCTTGTCGGGAGATAAATTGTTTCTTCATCAATTCATCATCAAACCATCATAAAAATTCAAAATTTTTGAAAATTCATAAAAAAAATCTGAAATTCACCAATTTATTTCCCGAGGGGGCATATATCACTATCTTTTCAAAATTTATCATCTGGGGCAGGTCTGGGGCATGTTTAATCGTCAATACTGGCGGCCGAAGCAAAAACATTCTTTGAAACACTGTGTAAACACATCACTTCAAAGAGGGGCAAAATGTAGACACCTAAAAATGGTCTGGAGAATCCAATTAACCGAATACGCCTTATTTGATTAATTAATCTTAAAATTCCTCTACTTAATAAATAAATAAGAATATTTATTTATATTAAGTTCATTTATCAAATTCTCCTATTTTTCTTTCCTAATTAAATAAACAAAATTAAAAACTTTGTTTTATTTAATTATTATCACATTAATTCTCTCTTAATTAAATAAACAAAATTAAAAACTTTGTTTTATTTAATTATTATCATTATCTCTTTTTATCTTAAAATTAAATACACAATTTAAATAATTCGTGTTATTTAATTTCACATTTCCTCTTAATTAAATAAAGATTGTCAAAAATCTTTTATTTAATTATCACTCTCCTTTAATTTAATAAAACCAAACCCTATAGTTTGATTTATTAAATTATTTATTCCTCATTTTTGCTAAATTTAAATAAATTAAAATTATTTAAATTTATTGCATAAAGTTTGCACTATTCCCTCACCAATAAATATTTATTTCCCCACCAATGAAATTAATGGCACTGCCATTCACGGGAAAGCTTCAGGGAAAATTTGCAGGAAGTTCTCTCAACAACCTTCCACCCACCTTCCCTCTTATCTTTCCTGGTGTTTTCATGGGGAGAAACCATTCTCCATGATCAGCTCCTTCTTCTCATCCCATGCCTTTGGATTCTCCAGAGGAAATCACAGCCCCTCATCCCGGTTTCCTGTGCAATTGTGCTGCCGTGAAAGCTATAAATATAGCTCTTGGGCTACAAGAAAAGGATCCCAACGAATGCAATCATACTCTGCAGGTTTCTAGAACACTCAAGCATCCAAACCATCCAGCATTGAAGCAACCATCCAGCATCCACCAAGCATCATCCTTTTGTAGTCATGGCTGCCATTAGCATAGAATTGCATACTTAAATCATATTAGAATCATCTTAGTTTAATTTCTCATTCTCTAAGTGTCACTAAATAGTTTAATTAGCTTAAGAATCTGAGAGCTAAATAAATTAGTTCAGTCTTTAGAGTTAGAGAGCAATAGGATAAATTTATGTAGATTTTGTAGTTTAATTTAGTTTAAATTTCTTAATCTTAGATGCAATATCTTATTTAGAAGCGTAGAGGCATTGTTTACTTAGTTTTCCCCTTTTACACGCTTACAGAAATTACCAGAGGATCAAGGAGGTTATGATTCTCCTCATGAGTAGGAGGGAATTGTGAAAATGATTATGAACAAATCAATTTTTTCTTGTTATGAATACTCCTTAGATAATGAGCCTAACAAAAGTGATGTGGATTTTCAGAGGCAAGAGGTGAGCTCTTACCATCAACAAGTATTTTTTAATGAAGAAAGAGAGAACAACTACACTATGTACACTCTTGAGTCAGCTACTGTTTCCTTGAGAAGACCTTCAAATGAGGAAATTGAAAAGTACACAATTTCATTAGCTACTTGGGAATTAAGTGATCTCCATTTGAGGAATAGAATTATAAGTGGTAATCATGGTAGCCATGGTAGCATGTTTATCAAGTATAACAATACAAAAAACAAAGGAACTAAGATAGAAAATAAGAAAGAGGAGACAAAACTTAAAGAGGGTAAAGCGATGAGAATTTGGGATAAGAAGGGACCTAAGCTGAATATTGATGTTGAAGCCATTCCTCACGCTATGAAGGCCAAAGATGTGAAATCTAGTGCTGAAAAGGTTGAAAGACAAGGTGAGAAGGTAATTCCTAAATAATTTGTACTCCCTGAGTTACCAAATTATTCTCCTATAGATATGTTCCAGGTACTGTATCAAGTTAAAATAACAGTCCCACTACTAGAAATGATGAGAATAGATGAGCATAAGAATAAGATTGTTCCTCTTATCAAAAGTATTTTTATGAGTGGGAAGGATAAAGTGGTGGTTGATCAAAATGAATCAAGTAGAAGTCAAGAGAAGAATTTTGAGGTCAAAGTGGTGATCAATGAAATTCCTGAAGTATATTTGGGAACTACTATTACTTCCAATCCAAGCCAATTCAATCAATTTTTTTAAGCTTGATCATTGATGGAAAGTTTCTTATAAATTGCATGATAGATTGAAGGGCCTCAAACAATGTAATGCCAGTAAAAATCATGGAAGAAATGGGCTTGAAGGTTGATAGCACTTATGGGAAGTACTATGCTATGGACTCAAGATATGTTCCTATTATAGGGGTAATCAATAGAGTTCCATATAGACCATTAGCCTTCCGTGAGAAGGAGTTTTTTATGAGTATCACTGTTTTGGACATTCCACCAACTTATGGGATGTTATTTTCAAGACACTGGAGTGCTTGCATGTGTGGGAATATTTAGTGTGACTTGTCATTTGCCACTTTTTCAATTGACCAAAAGGATGTCAAGGTTGCCAGAGAACCAAGAGTTCACCACATGATTGAATTTACATAGGATCCAGAAGAGCCAACAATAATTAACTTTGTAGATATTGGTTTAGACACTTTCCGAGATGAAGAATTGAAACAAGAAGAAGAAGTCCAGCCTCCATCGATTGACAAGGAGGTCCTTGATACACCACAAGAGGATGCTCTTTGTACCATGTACTTTTGTGGAGCCTATTTCAGGGAGGGCTCATGTGCAGGGGTTATTCTCATCTCTCCACAAGGTAAAACCTTAAATTACTCCTTGTTACAATTTCCTTGTGCAAATAATGTGGTTGAGTATGAGGCTCTCTTGCTTGGGTTGAAATTAGCTTCCAAGCATGGCATTAAGTTGTTAAAAGTATTGGGGGATTATGAGTTAGTAGCTTCCTAGGTTAGGTCTAGATTTGTTGCTAAAGAAAAAAGGCTTAGGAAATATAGGAATGCAATTTGGGATACTATAGAGGCCTTTGATGCTTTTAGCATAGACTAGATAAAAAGGGGACAAAATGTTAGGGCAGACATGCTAGCCAATATTGCTGGTAGATTAGATGATGTTACCTTTGATGGTATCTTGAGAATAGAAGTACAAACTCAACCTGTAGTGTTTGAGAACATTTTCAACTAGAAATTGTTCAATGATGACAATGATATCTTGAAATTAATGCATTTCATTGATCAATATGAAAGCCAAGAAATGGATTTTGGCTCATTAGTTGTGGAGGTCGATGGAAAGGAGATGTTATCTGGCAATGAGGTAATTCAATTAAAAACAAATAAGATTCCTAAAGGCTGGTTGCACAAGAGAGGGTCTTCGATGGCCATGACAAATAAAATGTTAAGTAAGCATCTTCCCATAAAATTTAGAGGAGATAAACCTTGGGACAGAGAATTCTCCCAAAAAGATGTACATAGGCAACAAGATGAAACCTCATGTGAGAACTATGTTAATCACCCTATTAAGGAAATATAGACATATGTTTGCATGGTCATATGATGACCTAAAGGCTTGCAGGGAAGATTTGTTCCAGCATGAAATCCTTTTTAAACCTTATGTAAAACCTTTTAGGTAGAAACAAAGGCTAATAAATGCTACTTTGCAACCAAAGATGCAAGAATAACTTACGAAGTTAAGGGATGCTGGGATCATCAAGCCAATTAGGAATTCCTCATGGGTCTCAAATTTAGTTCTTGTCAAAAAAAAGAATGGTGATATCGGGCTATGTGTAGATTTCGAGAATCTTCACATGGCATCTTTGAAGGATAGTTATCCTCTACCTAACATGGAGGCCATGTTGCAAAATTTCATAGGGTGTGAATTGCTTTTAGTGATAGATGGGTTCTCAGGTTATAATCAGGTTATGGTGAGAGAATCTGAACAGTACAAGACCACATTCACCACACCTTGGGAAAAATACGTGTATGTGAGAAAGTCATTTGGCCTGGTCAATGTTGGTGCAACATTTCAAAGAGCCATGGATGTGGCCTTTGTAGAATTTATCGATCTCTTCCTTGCCATATACCAAGATTACCTTACTACTCATAGTAAGAAGGGTGAAGATCATTGTTCTCATCTGGAGAAGATCTTTATCATCGCTTTGGAATATGGGATCTCTTTGAATCCCAAGAAATGTGCTTTTGGAGTTAAAGAAGGAAAGTTTTTGGGGCATATTGTCTCAAAATATGGGGTCAAGATTGATCCTGAATGAGTAACAACTATAGATAAAATCTCACAACCTAGAAACGTGAAAGGAATCCAATCCTTTTTCGGGAAAATTAACTTTGTAAAAATATTTGTTACCAATTTTGCTAAAATTGTTTGACCCATTTCTAAAATGTTGAAGAAAGGAGAGAAGGTATCATGGATAGAAGAACCTACTAAGGTTTTCTAGGTCATAAAGGATGCAGTCAAGGAGGCACCTGTCCTCAAGTCTCCTAATTATGCAAAACTATTTCAATTGTTCACCTTCACTTCATTTCATACATTGACAGGGGTATTATTACATAAAAATGATGAAGGTTTTGAGTAGCCTATTGCTTTCTTTAGCAAGTCCTTGCAGGATATTGAGCTCAAATATGATGCCATAGAGAAGCAAGCATATGCTCTGGTGAAGTTTGTTAAGAATTTTAGGCCTTATTTGATTGGAGAAACTATTGTAGCTTATGTTCCAAGTGCAACAGTTAAATATATCTTTACCCAATAGGATACCACATGTCAGAGATGTCAATGGATCAATAGGATGCAAGATTTGAACATTGATCTCCAAATTAAAAATTTGGTTAGATGTTAGGGTCTATCCAACTTGATGGTCGAGACCAACTTGGAAGCCAATCAAATTAATCAAGTTGAACATGAAAATGTTGCACCCATATGCAATATGTAGACCTATGGATGGTACAAAAGGATTGTGAAATTCCTACAAACCATGCAATTCATGGAAGGTATTCCTAAGAATGAAAGGACTCTAAATCTACAGGCTATCAAGTATGTTATTATTGATGGTGAACTCTAGTGGAGAATCCTAGAGGGTGTATTGCTCAGATGTGTAGATGGTGACCAAGCAGAAGAAATTTTGATTGAAATACATAAGGGAGCATGTGGAGGTCACTACATGGCCAAGACCACTACTCATAAAATATTGAGGGTAGGATTTTGGTGGCCAACTGTGTTCAAATATGCTTACAAGATTATTAAAAAATATGATACTTTCCAAAAATTTACTGGTAAGCTAAATTTTTCTGGTAATTTACCTCTTAGGCATGTTTTAGCCTAGGCCCCTTTCCAACAATGGGGCATTGATTTTATCAAAGAAATGTCAGAAAAGTCTAGTTGGGGTCACTCCTCGATCCTTGTTGCTACATACTACTTCACAAATTGGGTGGAGGTGATTCCTCCCAAAAAACCAACAAGCAAAGTAGTGATTGATTTCTTGATGAGTAACATATTAAGTATACTTGGAGTCCGAGAGAGAATCATATTTCACAATGCAATTTGCTTCAGGTCTGAAGAATTTACTGATTTCTACAATCAACATGGTATATGTATTTCTTATTCATCTACTTATCACCCTCAAGGGAACGAACACGAAAAATCAAGTAATAAAAGTTTGATGAAGATCATCAAATGAGTGATTAAGAAAAAATGAAGGCATGGGATTCAAAATTGCAACTTGCATAATGGGTAGACAAGACTACATTCAAAATGGTCATTGGGAAGTCACAATTTAATCAAGTTTATGAGATGGAAGCAAGGATACCCCATAATAACTTGATAAATATGTACAAATTTGTCCAGGAATATGATACTAGCATTTCTGATGAGATGCAACATAGTATGGATGAGTTAATTGAGCTTGATGAAACTAGAAGAGAAGCTCATAAAAGAAATGAGAGGCTGCAGCTTCAACTTAAACACCTATATGATAAGAAGGCCATTGTAAGGAAGTTCAAAGTCAAATGCATGGTATTAATGTGGAATGGAAGGATGGAAGATAATGGGAAACATGGAAAGTTTGATCCTCTGTGGCTTGGGCCATATCTAATTGTAGACATGCATGGGGAGGATTCATACTTCTTGTAGTCCTTAACAGGTGAACTTCTAGAACTGCTAGTAAATGGACAATTCTTGAAGTCCTATTTCTCATGAAATGGATTTTTTTTCCATGTACATTGTATATCTTTGTAAATGTTTGAACTAAATATTCTTTTGAATGCGCTATGACCCTCTTACTCTATTAGGGTTTTTCACCTAAAGGAGAGAGATAGACCCAAAAAAATCTCAGTGGTTCACTCAAACTAATGCAAGTGCAATGAAAATATGCCTAAATGTAATGATCTAAATGCAAAGGATTGATAAAATGGATTGATTACTTATGCAGAACTTAAGAAATATGAGATGTTTGAAAACACAATGTGATATGCAAACAACAACAAGAAAAAACACATGGAAATATAACTTAATGAAACTAGGTGGAGTGCACCTCGAGGTAGAATGCTAATGCTGGAAGGTTCTGGAATGCTTCAAAAATTATTGTTGATGACCACTGAGACTCATTAGACATAGATGGTGAATTAGTCCTTCTTCTTGAACAGGTTTCGGGGTGTTAGGAAATGAAAACATCAGAAAATTCTTTCTCTAGCCTGGCTATGGAACTAATTCACCATAGATGGTGAATTAGTCCACCTACAGAAATCTATGAATTCCAAAGTCAACTATGTGGGTCCTGATCTATACTTGTCTTCTTATCGGGTTGGCAGATATGAATCTACAGAAAACAAAATGAAGTGTATCTCCAAGCTTCAACTAGGTCTTTGTTGACTTGAATATCTTTCATGAATTGTTTAACCACATTTCAACACCTATCTCTTTGAAAAATCTGCATACAAGACCTGCAAATACACATGAAAAGAGGGGGAAATGGGTTAAGGGTTAGAGTATAGGGATTTTCCTTGGTCAAACCCCACTTTGGTAATCAAACCCTTGATAAAGAATTGAAATGAGATAGGAATTATGAAAAAATGACATGCAAATTTCATGAACTCACCAAACCCTTGTCATTGAAGTCTAAAGATATGTCAATGGCTGCTCCAAGATACTTGATAATTGCTTGATTGAATGATGCTATGATGCTCAAATGGATGCTTAGATTGATTGAATGTAAGAATGAATACTTGGATGAATGAGATGGGGCCTAAAATGAATATAAAATCATGTATTTATACACACTTATGCCCTAATTTCTTGAAACTACAACTTCACAGACCGATCTTATGTCTTAATGAATAAAACCCTGTCAATAATTTTAGTTTATTTTGAATTTTGTGCCAAGACAGACTCATTCACCCACCATGGAGAATGGGTCTTACTCAAGGCAAGTGAATTGGTGTCAGGAATTAAGTTGCATTTAATGATATTTGTTAGGTTTATATTAAAAAAAACCACTTAATTAAGGCATGTAAGTGCATAGAGGGGCCAAATAAAGCATAAGACAGGTGTAATTAGTGATGAAAAGTCTAGAAAAATGTGAAAGTTTGTTACAAGACTTTACAACACTTTAAAATAACACCTGGTAAAGGATAAAAAGGGAATATTTAGATGAAATATATTAACAAGAGTCTATAAAAGTTTAGAAATGTGTTACAACACTTCACAACACCTTTACAAGACATCATAAAGTCTTAATAGTTTAAATATTCAAGACCTAATGTCATTGTATAAGTTACATTACAACATTAAATTTAAGCAAAATAGGCCAAGCATCATAGGAAAAAGAACCAAATGACCGTCCAAATGTCCAAAGATCCATTTTTATATGGTACAATGTTGTACATAGGTTTGTTGTGTTTTCTTTTTGCTACGTCTGCTTTCCTTGTCCAGGAAACCTCTAGGGTTTTTTGGGTTCCTCTATATTGGTATGCTCCACCAAGAGATTTGTTTCTTTCCATACCTACTAGGGGTATGCATCCCCAAGCCTGAGCCATTGATCTAGAGCTCCTAAAATTTCAAAATTTTAAACTTCTTTTGTACCCTGTAGAGGTCTTTGGCTTTTGCATCTGTGATTAAGGTTTAGGGTTTTAGTTAAAATCCCTCGCTTCATAGTGATTAGTTATAAATCCTCAATGTTATAATTTTTTGTTGACCCGCCGCATCTGATTACCAGTTGTTTAAGTTATGAATTGAGCCATTATAATTGTTCCTTGTATCAGCCCCCAGTCTTAAGTTCATCGGTCACCTAGTGCTATTAATCATTCAAATCCTACTATAGTTAGTTCAAACTATTTTATTTCAAAGGACTTCTATTTAAGTCATTTTTTTGAGGGTCTAATTGTCATCAGCCTTGTCATGGCCCCGCTTTTAAAACTAACTTTATCTCATGTGCAGGTTGAGAGATACTTCGATCATCAGAATTGATCTGAGCTATTCCCCTTAGGCTCACAAGTTTAAAATGATGGCTTGTTAATTGTTGTATGGTCTACAAGATGTCGCATGTACAACCATGGGTGTGAGACCTGGTCTCCACTTTTCCATTTGATATCCTCAAATCTCTAATCAACGGTTACAAGGTGATGATGAGATCAATCGTTGCATTTCCCCACCATCTCATAGGATTAAGATGCTAGTTGGTTAAAATTTGTGAGGTCTGTGAGAAACTGCCACATGTTTTCTTTCATCATTTGCATACAAGGTGGAGGCCAAGGACAGACGAATGAGTATCCAGTTTGCAAAGTTTCATTGGCCACTAGATTGGTGTGTGACAATGATGGGAATTCAAACATAATTGACCCAATCCAAGTCATCCAAAAGGCCATCTCAATAGGAGATCAATGGTGCATATTCAAAATTTAGAGTATGACCATTTTAGCCATTCTTGCTTCACACAAGCGAGTAGTAATTGTGGAAGTGACTTCTAAATCTAACGAATCTCCCTCAAACTATGTGTAAGTGACTGGATTTTGCATAATTGAGAATTGTGAACACATTTGGAGTGTACGAAGATTGAAGAAGGTTATATATATGTAGAATTTAACACAGTTTACATTAGGATTTCTTGCTGATAAAATTCATAAGAAAAATAAACATAGTCTTTTATGCTTTATTCAAATTCTCTAGACTAGGGTTGGCTTTCATTGTGCTTTTAGTTGAATGAGATTTTATGCTTTATATAGGATAATTTTTTCCTTAAAAGTTCATAATTCTATGAGACATTTTAAAATTTTCATTTGAGTCAGGCCCTAGGATTGAATTGTGAGGCTAGTTAATTCAAACCTTTTGTGTTGAAACCCTAACTTGACCCAAACTTGTTTCGCTACCAATGGCGCCCAAAGCACAAACTGCCACTTCGACAACTCAACCTAGACCACTCTCCTAGGATGTAGTGGATCAAATAAAACCCTCCACAAATAAGTAGGTCGATGGAAGGGTTCTTTCCTATGGCCCTCAAGTCAGGGAGGGACTACTCAACAAGCAATTTTTTATTAAAGACGTTGAATTATCTTACACAAGATGGTAGTTATTTCAACATTGGTTAAGGGACAAAAATCTTGGGGTCCCTATTTGCAACCCTTGTAGATTAGATATGGGAAAATTGGTGGTTCCCAATGTGTATATTGATGTTGACTTGTTCAAGGATATTTCCTCAAGGTATGACCTAGTTTCTAGGGTAGTTAGAGCATTCGATGGGAAGGAGGATGGTATTGATTTCCTTGTCCAATGGTATGACCCAATTTTTAGGGTAGTTAGAGCATTCAATGTGAAGGATGATGGTATTGATTTTCCTACCCAATGTTGGACTTAGATTCTTGATAAAGATGACAAGAAATATAATTATGTACTATTCCATAATTCTTTTGCATCAAAATTGAGGAGATATCTAGTCTATGACCCACCAAGTATTCTTGAGGAAATACATGAGTTCTTAAGGCCCATGGAGAAGAGAACTGATTTGAATTTGAGCTAGAATTGAGGAGATTTTATCCTATACCTAAGTACAATAATATTTAGAGTTTATGGTACTAACATAGATCCATATCTCTTACCAAGGGATGTGCCACTAAGGATCAAGGATTCCTTATAGTCATGAGGCAATTGGGAGCATCCCAACTAACACACTATCCTGATATGGCGAAGAAGGGCTCATTCCTCCCAGAATAGACTATTTTTACTGAATTTTCTATGGAAAAAGGAGCATGGAGGCAATTGTTGCATTTGCTTGCACCATACAAATTGGATACTATGCACCCAAGGAATCATGATCCTAAAGGTTTTATCAATGCCTTAAAAGAGAAAAAAAGACTTGGTGCTTTTGTGCATAATTTATACTATCCTAAGGATGTAACTAGAAATAATTTTTACTTCCCAAAACAAGATGAAAGGAAACTAAATACCTTTCTTTCCATAAAATGATGGAAAAGGTGCAAAGAAAAGATCCTAATTATGATCATTTTCCCAATATAGAGGGCACATTCAATAGGATTATGCATGTTCTGAATAATTTTGAGAACATAGTGGGTGTCTTAAGAGAAAAAAATGTGGTCATAGATAAAGAAAAATCAATGGAAACTAGAGAAGATATCACTGTAGTATTGGAGGAAAGGCCCACTTATCAACCACCTAAGTAAATAAGAAAGGGTGGCCAGAGAAAGATTTTGTATGGAGGGAAAAAACCTTAGATTATGCATAAAGGGTGGCCAGAGAAAGAAATCTACATTCGGAACTCCCTAAAAGTACCATTCAACTAGATTTAAGGAAGGTTATGAAGGATAAATTCCAAGATATAGTTGTGCCACTACTACTTATTCAATCTGAGTTGGTTTTCTGAACAAGGGGTTTTCTTTTGGTTGACCACTATCTTGTAAGAATATGGATGGCATGCTAGACATCTCTAGTGGTTTGGTTATTTTTCTCAGAATTGAGTTATCCCTATTGGAATAATATTGGTGTAAATAAATATTCTGGCAACTCGAATACTTAGGCTCCTTCTAGGGTTTTTCACCTAAAAGGAGAAAGGTTGGGGAAAAAATACAATGTTTAACATTCATGGATTGATATGATGTGGGTACAGTATGACTAAATGAGGAAAACTAAATGCAAAGAACTAAAAAATACTATTGATTATGTATGCAAAATTAAGAAATATGAAGTGTTTGAAAACACATCATTGTTTGCAAAGAGACCTAAAAGGATGAATAAAAATCCAAATAGAACAAAACAAAAAGCTACAAGATTGAATGTGTGCACATGTAAACCTGATTACGATTGGAAAATACTCTAAAAGATGGGAAGTGTTGACTTTTTAACTGACTAAGACTCATTCACCACCCTGGGCAAATTATTCCCAGATCAGGGTTTCTGCCTAGAATCCTATTTCTACCAAAAGGGTATTGGAATCTAAACTTTGCTCTGACAAACACCTCCAGTGGGACTCATTTTCACTCCATAGTGAATCAGTCCTTTTTTTGTTTTCTGAAAGTTTGTGTTTCAGATCTACACTTTCTCACCTACACAACACTTGACGGAAACCCAGATCTAAATCTTTAAAAATACTACAAAATAACTTAAAATTCATTTTCTAATGGGGTATTTTCCTTGGTAAAACCCCTAATTTGGTAGTTAGACCTTGAATGGATAAAATTTGTATAAAACCCTAGCCCTAAGTTTGTCTAAGACTAGGAAAATCTTAAGTAAGACAAAACCCTATTCTAATGTGCTAGAATAAGATGAGTAAATGCAACTTGAATGATGCAAGACTTCAATCCAAGAAACCCTACAACATTTCCAGTGAATGTAAATGACATGCAAACCTTAAATCTAAAGATAGAGAGAAAATGGAAGATGGAATCACTTTGAAAACAAGTGATAAGGTGTGATTTGATGGCTAGTTGCATCTCCTCAACCTAGATTTCTCCATGATTCTCCATAGGAATCCATGATCAAATCTTTGCAATGTTTGATCTCGATTGAGAAGTGAGCTTAAAGACTTGAAAAACCCTATCTTATTGTCCAAAAGCTTCAACTTTATTGTTAAAATACTAATGAAACTTCTTGTGGAAGATTCTCAACACTTGAATTTTTGAATTTACTTTGTAAAAATGACCAGGAGAGGTGAAAAATGACCTAAAAACACATATTTATAAGAAAAAATACCTAATTACTCATTATTAAGACCTAAGAGGCCAACATCCACTAAAAATTTGAATTAAGTCGGCGACTTTCTCGTTTAAAAATGAAAATTCCCCCAAAAGAGACTCATTCACCCAAGGTTGTGAATGGGTCCCACATGTGGTTTTTAGAGGTGGGTTTTTGAGATATGACTATTTGAGGAATTATTTGTCAAGATTTGTATGATTTTTGAGTAAAATGGGCCTCTAGATAAAAAATAATAAACACTAGGGGCCTATAAATGCAGTTTTAAAGAGGTGATTAGTGAAAGGGTGTCTAAAATAGGACTAAATTAGGCCACAAATTGTACTTACTAGAAAGGAGTGGAATTTTTGTGTCCACAGTTAGCCCCCACTTTAGCACCCATATGACTCTACATGCATATGTAAGCTAAACAACTCCAAACAATATACTTTATTACAAAAAAGGATATGTATTCAAAAGGCAAGAGAATGAAGCCCCCAGTGTAGTTATCTGTAAAGCGACAACATTAGGAACCGCATCCTGCAACACAATTTCATTAGTTGTTCAAAAATCCTATTATGTAACTTCTAGAAGTCAAACTTGAGGGTAGATGTATGCCCCCTTGATTCCACTTTCTTTATGGAGGTGGAATCAAGGTAGCAATCTGGCCACATCGAATAAGTAATAATCATATCGTAAGGCATTTACAAGTACCATGCTGCATAATGATATATGATTTATGATGTAGAGTGCCGAATCATGATTCCTATGCATCAAATGGTGTTGAAAATGGAGTTCCCTAGCACCAGTTATGTTGATTTGAAGAAAAGGTACGTTACTAATTCTTAAGATAGAAAATCACCCTATTTTGATGCATAAGAGTAAAAGGAATGAAAATAGTTAAAAGAGATGAAAGTAGAGTAATTTGTCACTTACTATTTCATTTTACCTTATTTTAGTGTGAGAGTGAAAAGTGAGAGGAGAAGATTCCAAGTAGATGGGATTATAGGCCTTCACAACTGGATGTACTTCAAGACCAAGAAGCATGCAGTGAGTTGTATAAAAAAAAAGGAGATGCAGGAGCAGTGCTAGATGAGGGAGATAAGGTAGAAGATAGGTCTGAGGATGTATGATACAGGGCTATAGATATATTCATTGATGTTATAGATGATGAGTATGATGAGGATGTTGATCCTCACTATGATGAACATGATAGAGGAGAGGAAGATGAGGAGGAGGAGGAGGAGGAGCCACCCCTGAGTGAGAGTAATGAGGCAGTAGCTAGAGATTGACATGAGTGGGTAGATCCCTCTCCCATCCGTATGATGAGATCTCGAGCAATGGTTGTAGCAGGCACCAGTACTCACAATCATGGAGAGCCTAGCACATTCTCCATGCCCCTTGCATAGGATGATACTGATATTGTTTAGCCAACTAGATATATAGGTGATGATATTTGATTTTATCCATGTACTTTAGTGCTTACCCTTTATATATATATATATATATGAATGTATGTATATATATGTATGTATATATATATGTATGTATATGTATGTATATATATGTATGTATATGTATGTATATATATATATGTATGTATATGTATGTATATATATATATATATGTATGCATATGTATGTATGTATTTATATATATATGGGTGTATGCAGGATCATCATGGAAAAAACAGGCCCTTAAGTGGCAAAAAAATTAGAAAAATCAGAGTTAGGAAACTTGACATAAAAAATTGAATAAGTTATCTAAATTATTTTAAAATATGTAAGAATAGAATCTGTAGAAAATTGAATGTAGTTTCTAAACTACTAGGTTTGTTTAAAAAAAAAAATCTATTTGGTGAAAATTTGAAATTTCAATGCAATGGTACTTAAATTTCAGGGAAAAAATAAGAGGTAGGTGTCTATCTGACCATGCTAACCACAATAAAATGATAATACTTTTTCATAAGTTATTAGATATAAGTAGAGGATTCATGCCTAGATGTGATGCATATTTTTTTAAAATATTTTTCCAAGTAAATAATTAACTATGATTTTTTCATTACAACTTTTTAAAAAATATAAAAATTCCTATGTCTAACCACCTTAACTTGGTCAAAACTTCATGAAATTCAATTTTTATTTTTCTAATCCTATAGTGTGTGAAGCATAGAATGTGATACATGTTTTGGATTCAAAAAATATGATATCGTTTGAAAGCTATAAATGTTTTTCAATCAGCCTATCAATCAAGACTTTAGTTGTAATTTGAATAGAAAATGAATAATAATTACTTATTAAATTCAAAGTAAAGAATAATTTATATCAATGGAAAGCTGAGAATATCCTTTAAAAACCCTTTTTGTTTCATCAATTTTGGGTAAGAAAATATTCGCCAGCCACATACCCATCATATTGCCACTTTTTGGCCCATCATGATCCTGCACATACCCATATATGTATGTGTATATATATATATACATATATATATACATATATATCATGATGATGTTACTGATTGTGTATTGTTTCTACCTTGTAGGAGCGACGAGAGACTGGTGATAGTTCTATCGTCAGGTGGCTATAGAGATAGTGTCTACATCCATTGACGAGGAGGAGATGGACCCTGATTACATGCCCCCACTGATTGTGAAGGAGGAGCTAGAGTCACTTAGACCATTTGTGAGGCTATGAGAAATGTATGAGAGTGTGAGGAGATAACTTCAACAAGCCAAGACTGTAAGATAGTCATCCCAAACTCCAGCAGAGGTGGAGATACTTTAGGCAGAGGTAGCATGGCTATGGGTGGAGAGGGATTAGATATTAGAGGAGTGTCATGTGGTCCATGGGAGGATACAAGGCTTAGAGTTTACACTCAGGGTTGGTGGATTGTGATCACAATCACATATGGCCATCACTCAATGTCCTAGTACTGGATCATGAGGACTAGAGCCCGAGGGATCTAGCTCCCATAGACCTCAATGATATTGTATATTGTGATGAGATGTATATAAAAGTTTGGATATATATATATATGAGCATTTGATGTTTTATGATTTTTATTACTGTGTTTGAATGTTAAATTGAAATGTGAGGGTAAATGCAAGAAGTTGGGTACACAAAAAGCTCAAAAAGTGGAAGTGTTTTTGCTGTTTTTCAGAGTTTGTCACACTTGAATTGAAAATTTGAGGCACTTACACAATGAATATTAAAAAAATTCAGTAATATGAAAGTTACCATTTTGAATCTAGTTTTCAAATATCTAAATTATTCAAATACCCAGATTACAGAAATTAAATTTGGATAGGGATCTATAAAAACCACTTTTTAAAAGCCCTTGTTTTTTTACAATACCAAGCACGTGTACGGACAACACTTTTTGACCCAAATAAAAGTATTTTGCTAATTCCTTTTGGGAAAAGAGAGCTAACAACATGAAGTTTGATCTGGAATTTTTTTGTAATTTTTGGTTGAATTTTTTTTTTTATTAAATTTTTATTGGCCTTAATTGTTGTTTTTAAAAATCAACGTGTACAGACAACATAATTGGACCTAAACCAAACATTTTTTGACTCTTTGTTTTTTCATTGTGTAGAGAATTGTCTGAAGTTTGATGCCATATAATTTTTCTTACAAAAAACTTAACCAAAAAAAAGTTATTAAAAAATAAAAAAAGTCTAATATTTCAAGTTTAAGGACTAGTTTGCTGAGAAATTAATTGAAAAATAGCAAACGTAATCCAATATTAATAAAAATTATATATTTGGCAAGTAGACATCGTGTTCTCTAATGGATTTTAATTTTATAGATTGATTCAGTAAATAAGTCCATCAACCATGTCAAATTTGGACATTCTTCTTCAATCTGCCTTAGTTTTTAAGTTGCAGGTCAAAGGCTAAGGCTCAGATTGCCAAGCCTTTCCTGATCCTAAAACCGAGGCAGCATGTGGGTTGGAAATTTTGAATTTTAAAAATGCATACGCATTTTTAAAATTTGCGTACGCGTTATAAAACAAGTGTTCTTTATTTTCTTAATTATTTAAAAAATAAATATTTTTGAGAAACGGGTACACGTTTTGAAATGTGTATGCATTTTGTAACACAAAACGTGTACACATTTCTAAAAAATATTTATTTTTTTAAATAATCAATTTTTACATGTTATATAAAGTGTATGCGTTATAACGCGCACGCGTTTTTGCATACACGTTTTTTAGGCTCAGGTACCTGAAGCATAACACACACATTTTTAAAATAATGAGTACGCATTTTCTACGAGAATTTTTTTTTGGCCAAAACTTCCGCTCTTCATGTACCCAACTTCTTGCTTTTACCTGTGATTAATTAAATAACCTTGGTAATATTACTTAATTAATGTCTTCATGATTTAACAAAGGTTATGTGATCTAAGAAAAACTTATTGTAGTTTCCTTTAGATACAATATGTTGATTATAGAGTAAGACCCCATAACTTTAACAACACTGCTTTATTATTCATACTATTCAAATGGATTCTAGACATAATACCAACACAAATGTGTGGCATTGATAGGCTCTTTAAGGGGTGTACCATCGAGGTTAGTTAACATGTATGCACCAGACCCAATTTTTTTGTCAACTATGTAAGGTCCTACCCAATTAGAACTAAATATATCACATTCATTTGGGTCGACATTGATGTTGCATTGATTAGCAGATAGAACTAAGTCACCCTTTTGGAACAATCAAGGGATAACATTAAGGTTATAATGATTATGTTTCCGTTTATAATAAGATTGAAGATGTTCAAGAGTGTTAATGCATGTTTCATCAAGCATCTCAAGCTGATGTAATATTTGTTTCTTATAATGTGTTTCATCAAGGATACCTTGAAGAGAAATCCTTAGTGTAGTAATTTATAACTCTAAGGGCATTATTGCTTCACTACCATAGACTAATTTATAAGTTGTGGTTCTTGTGGAAGGTTAAACAATTGTACAATAAGCCCAAAGCACATAATGTAATTGTGTGTGCCAGTCTCTATGATTTTTGTTAACAGTTTTCTTTAAGATTTGTTTAAGAACTTTGTTAGTTGATTCAACTTGACCATTAGATTGTGGATAATAAGGTGTCAAAAAATGATGTTGGATATTAGAGGTCTCCAAAAATTTCTTCACTTCATTATTCTTAAATGGTGTGCCATTATCAAAAACTAATGTCAAAGGGAGCCCAAAGCGAGCAATAATGTGTTCTAGGATGAAATGACATATTACCTCAACTGTTGTAGATTGAAGAGGGATGGCCTCTACTTATTTTGTGAAATAATCAGTTGAAATGATGATAAAAGTATGCCTAGTGAAAGAGGGAGGTGAAATTTTTCTTATAATGTCCAATCCCCAAACCGCAAAGGGCCATATCGGAAGTTGAGATTGAATTTCACTAACAAGAGCATGATGCAAATTGCTATGTTCTTGACATTTATGACATTTACAAACATAGTCAAAGCAATCACATTCCATGTGCCAATAATACCCAATACAGATAAGTTTTTGAACTAGTTTTTTTCCTCCAAAATGTCAACCACAAGCACCTTCATGGGCTTGGTGAAGTGCTAGAGGTGTCTTGGATTTGTTTAAGCATCGAAGTAAGATACCATTGAATTACCTTCAATATAGCACATCGGAAAGGATGAAAAATTTAAATGCAATATTTCATAAACGAGCACAGAGGTTTTTGGACTTAGATAAAAGAGGCAACACTTTCCATTACATTTGCAAGCTGATTATCTTTTTGTGTGATGTTATCAATGGTAAATGTCTGAAACCTCTCTAATAAGTGCATGACAAGATATTTGTACTTGGATAAATTATCATTTTTGGCTTCATATGTCCCATTGATTTTTTTAATTACTAATTGCGAGTCTCAAAATATCTTAATATCTTTGACACCCATGACTAAAGCATCATGTAACCTAGCAATTAATGCCTCATATTCAACTGTGTTATTTGTACATAGGAAATTTAATCTATATGACAAGGGAATAGGCTTTCCTATAGATGGGATCAATATAACCCAAGTACCGGAGCCTATTCTACACTTATGTCCATCGAAATATAGTTAAAATATGTTAGTTGTGAGGGGTAACACACTATCATTAGGAAAAGAGTGATTGCAAGGTAACATGAGAGGAGGAGTGTCAGCTAAGTGATTCATCAAGGCTTGGCCTTTAATTGCTTTTTGTGAAACAAACTTAAGGTCAAACTCAGTCAGCAACATTACCCATTTAGTGAGACATCCTGATAAGTTTTTTTTATTGAAAAGGTGTTTGAGAGGATCAAGTTTTGTCATGACTTGTATTTCAACATTTAGAAAATAGTGTCGCAACTTACTGGTAGTGAATATAAGAGACAATTTTTTTTTTTTTGATTGGTGTGTATCGGTTTTCATAATTGATTAAAGTTGGACTAATGTAATAAACAAGATATTCTTTTCCATTATCATTTGTGTAGTCAACAATGCTACAAGAGCATGGGCTAATGTGGCTATGTAAAGGATAAATGGTTTGTTTGACAACTATGACAATGTTTGATATCCAAGGAGAATAATCAATAGGTCGAATGAAACCTTCATCATGGAGTTTTTCAAGTTCTCCTTTAACATACAAGGCTTTATTAGGGTTCATTTTGCATATCTTTTTTGAATAGGTTTAGTATTTTCAACAAGAACAATGTAATGCATGACTATTTTTGGGTCTATTCCTGGCATATCAGAATATTTCCAAGCAATTTGCTTAGGAAAATCATGAAGCAAAGGTTTTTCAGAAAAGAAGAGACTCTAACAGTCCATTTTGTGGTTGAAAGAAGCAGACATATCACTATGTGGCCAGGAGATGGCCTAAAAAGCCCTAATTCCTACAAAAAGAGGGTTACGCCTGTGTACGGCTAGTGAAGGCCTAAAACCTCAAAAATATTTGAGAGGTAGGAAAATGAACTATGGTCTTGAAAGGAATTTTGTGACATTCTTTAGAAAGATTGGTGTTTAAGCCTATTTTCTCAGGTTAGGAGGCCTCATTGGGGCTCAAGGGCTAGTAGCCCTTTTTAAACCCTAGAGTAGGGTTTGGAGAGAGTGATGGAGAATTGGTGGTTGGTGGATGCTCAAGAACCCTAGAGGGATGGTTTTGAGGCCATGGAAGACATCATACACCCCTGCATTAAGTTAGTGAAGCTTGGAGTTTTAGTTAGCCTTTAGGAAGATTAAGGGATAAGGAGGGAATGGTAGAGAGAGCATCAAGATTGGCTTGGTTAGGAAAATGGAGATGATAGTAGGGTTGGCCAGGAGAACCAGGGGTGCCTAACAAGCATTAGGGCCTATAGGTTAAGAAGATGGATAGTGACACCAAAGGGTTTGCCAAGCTGAGACCCAGAGCATGGGACAGTGAGTGTTCCATCCAACCCATCCCCATTAGATTGGTATCAGAGCAAGTAAAGGATTTGGGAAGAATCTTGTATGACAATGTTTGAGATCCAAGGAGAATAATCAATAGGTTGAATGAAACCTTCATCATGGAGTTTCTCAAGTTCTCCTTTAACATACAAGGCTTTATTAGGGTTCATTTTGAATATCTTTTTTGAATAGGCTTAGTATTTTCAACAAGAACAATGTTATGCATGACTATTTTTGGGTCTATTCCTGGCATATCAGAATATTTCCAAGAATGTTTTTTAGGAAAATCATGAAGAAAAGTTGTAGTGTCCTCTTGTTCTTCATCATTGGTGCAGGAGCACCTAAGGAACAACAGGCAGTTTCATTAGGTAAATAAGAAATCTAGAAAGGGTAATTTTGTTTTGTTTTCATAAGGTCACATTGACCATTGTGTAGTTAGCTAAGATGTATTCTTGATCTTTAGGAAAGAATTTGTCAAGAGATAAATAAGTTTAGAAGCTCTTCTTGCCGAGCTTTCAAAAGTTGCCAAAGGTTGGAAAACATAGTGGATTTTATAATTTTTACCATTAGGTCATCAATAGGTTTGACAAAAAGAGTTTAACTATTTTTGGAGCCTATTTAAGATGTGCTTCGACCATGGAATAGGGTTTGAAAAACATTGGAGTTGTAATTGGTTTGAAAATTGAGGAAACAATGATATCTTGTTGTGTGTTTCCCTATTTTGTTCCTGTTTCTGATTTAGTAGATTAATTGATTGATCAAGGTGTTTTATATGGTTTAGTATGTAGTGAATTTATGTTTGAAGCATTTTTTGGAATAGTAGATAACAAGTTATTCACTTCCAAGTTTTCTTGTAAATACTGTGTTATTTCTTCAATTACAGTTTTGACTGGTAAACTGTAGAAAAAAAATGGGGTTTTAGTTTACATTTCCATTGTATTTAGAGTATGGGTTTGTGAGAAATGTGGCTAGGCGCCATGTCTATATATAGATTAGAGGTAGAAGTATGTAGGAGTCCAAGAAGCATGGTGAAAGTATTTTCCTAGGTGAGCTTGACTATGCCCGGTTAGGAAAGACAGTGAAAATCAAGCACTAACGTTGCAGGGGTGTCAATTACCTGGCAACCCAAGGTGTGTGGTGGATTTAGGAGGCCTTAAAAAAAAAAATTCAGAAAAGAAGAGACTCCACGAGTCCATTTGGTGGTTGAAAGAAGCAGACAGATCACTGCGTGGCAAGGAGATGGCCTAAAAATCCCTAATTCCTACAAAAAGAGGGTTACACCTGTGTATGGCTAATGAAGGCCTAAAACCTCAAAAATATTGGAGAGGTAGGAAAATGAACTAGGGTCTCGAAAGGAAGTTTGTGACGTTCTTTAGAAAGATTGGTGTTTAAGCCTATTTTCTCGGGTTAGGAGGCCTAATTGCGGCTCAAGGGTTAGTAGCCCTTTTTAAACCCTAGAGTAGGGTTTGGAGAGAGCGATAGAGAATTGGTGGTTGGTGGATGTTCAAGAACCCTAGAGGGATGGTTTTGAGGCCATGGAAGACATCATACACCCCTACATTAATTTAGTGAATCTTGGAGTTTTAGTTCACCTTTAGGAAGATTAAGGGCTAAGGAGGGAATGGCAGAGAGAACACCAAGATTGGATTGGTTAGGAAAATGGAGATGATAGTAGGGTTGGCCAAGAGAACTAGGGGTGCCTAACAAGCATTAGGGCCTATAGGTTAAGAAGGTGGAGAGTGACACCAAAGGGTTTGCGAAGGTGAGACCTAGAGCATGGGACAGTGAGTGTTCCATCCAACCCTGCCCCATCATATTGGTATCAGAGCAAGTAAAAGATTTGGGAAGAATCTTGTATGTCTAAGGTTGAGTCTAGTGATTCTTCCATCATGGTGACAAATGTAGAATTGGCCAATATGGTTGAAGAGCAAGAGGAAGATAATAAACTATTGAGGGAAAGAATATCCCAACTTGAGCAAGCAGTGAGGAGTGCAAAATTTGAAGGAAGGATACTGAAGGAGGAAGAGGTTGTAGAGGAAGACAAGACCCATGAACCTGACCCTATTCTAAAAAAAGAGCCTTTATTGAAGGCATTGAAGGCATACCACTATTTAGTGGGAAAATGGAAGCTAATCTAGTCATGGACTGAATAGAGGGAATGGAAAGCCATTTTTAATGTGATGGAGTCACTGAGGCAAAGAAGGTAAAGGTGGCCAAACCAAGGTTAAGAGGTTCTACCTTAACATGGTGGAAGTTCATTTAGATAGAGAGGGAAAAGGAGGTTCAAATAGAAGAAGAGGAGTAGATAGGAGCAATTCATACTTTGAAAACATGAAATGCTACCATTGTGGTCAAGTTGGTCATCCTGCTTATAGGTGCCCGAAGAAAGAATCTTCATTAAGCAATGAGAAGAGAGTGGCTTATGCATAAGAGAACACCATGAGACCTAAGTCATCTAAGTTCAGTCACATTGAATCTAAGGTAGGAGAGAATCTAATGTTCAGTAGAGTTTTGATCAGACAACCGGTCAAGAAAGAACCAAAACAAAGGAGAGCTCTATTTAGAGTAAGGTGCAAGATACTTGGTAAAGTATGCAAGGTCATAGTAGATTCAGGTTCAACAGACAATATAATCTTAGAGGAGGCAGTAATGAAACTGAAATTGGAGAAGGTACCCCACACTAACCCCTACAAGGTCACATGGCTAAACAAAGGGAAAAGTGTTTTAGTGAATGAGCAAGTAACAGTGGAGTTTTCCATTGGAGGGTACAAGGACAAGTTAGTTTGTGATGTGTTACCCATGGATGCATGCCATCTACTATTGGGCAGACCATGGCAATATGATAGAGGTGTCATATATGATGGGAAAGAGAACATCTCATTCAAGAAGGATGGGAAGACTTTCAAGTTGCAGTCACTGTCAGAAGAAGAAGAAGGATAGTCAAAGAAACCAAGTTTCATGTTGAGTAGTGGGAAGGAGTTCCTTAACAACCTACATCAAGGGAGTGAATGATATGTGGTTATGTTACAACCTAAAGAAGAAGACAAGGCTGAAAAGACAGTCATACCCAGAGCAGTCCTAAAGTTGTTGGATCAGTTCAAGGACATTGTAAGTGATGGTGCACCTGCAACTCTACCACCAAAGAGAGCCATAAGTCATCAAATTGACTTCATACCTGGAGCCTCATTTCCTAACAAAGCAGCTTATAAACTTACACTAGATCAAAATCTAGAGGTAGCTAGGCAAGTGCAAGATTTGTTGGATTAAGGATTGATTCAAAAGAGCATCAGCCCATGTGCAGTACCAGTGGTCTTAGCAACAAAGAAGGGAGGTAAATGGAGGTTATGCACTGATTCTAGAGCAATAAATAGGATCACCATTAGGTATAGGTTCCCTATTCCAAGAATTGAAGACTTAATGGATTGTCTTGGAGGAGCTCAATACTACACAAATTTGGACCTCAAGAGTGGATACCATCAAATTAGAATTAAGGATGGTGATGAGTGGAAGAAAACATTTAAAACAAATGATGGGTTATATGAATGGAGAGTGATGCTATTTGGTCTCTCCAATGCCCCTAGCACATTCATGAGGATCATGAATGAAGTACTTAAAGACTTTACAAGGATATTTGTGGTGGTATACCTTGATGACATCCTCATATTCAGCAAGACAACATAAGAGCATTTAAAACATGTGGAGTTGCTTCTTAGAAGGTTGCAAGAGGAGAAGTTGGCAATAAATCTAGAGAAGTGTGGGTTCTTCAAGCAAGATCTTGTATATTTGGGTTTTGTAGTGTCCAAAGGATAATTGAAGATGGATCCAAGCAAGGTGGAAGCTATCCTCAACTAGCCTACTCCAACCACAGGGACAGAGGTAAGAAGTTTTCATGGATTGGCTCAATTTTATAGAAAACCCATAAGGAACTTTAGTGGAATATGTGCACCAGTTCTAGATACAATCAAGGGTGGTTTAAAAACTAATTTTGTGTGGACTCAAGAAGCTAAGAAAGGGTTTGAGAAATTGAAACAAGAAGTGGCAACTCAACCTATTCTTTTGTTACCTAGTTTTGACAAATTGTTCACTATTGAGTGTGATGCAAGTGGAGTGGCAATAGGAGGAGTGTTAAGTCAAGAGGGTAGGCCTATAGCCTTCTTTAGTGAGAAGCTCAATGAAGAAAAAAAGAAGTATTCAACCTATGATTTAGAACTTTATGCTTTGGTTTAGTCACTTAGGAAATGGAGGCATTACCTTCTACCCAAGGAGTTTGTAGTCTTTACTAAAAATCAAGCACTTAGTTTTATCAACACTTAAGAGAATTTGAGTAATAGGAATTTCAAATGGATGGAATACATCCAAGCTTTTACCTTCACCATCAAGCACAAGAAGGGACAGCTAAACAAAGTAGCAGATGCATTGAGCAGGAGATTGTTGACAGTGCAAGAGATACAGATCAAGAGCATTGGCATAGAGAGTTTCAAGGATCTCTATGGGGAAGATGAAGACTTTTCAAAGGTCATAAGGTATGTTCTAACTTTGAGAATCATTTTCATAGCCAATACTTAGAGTATACATTTTAAAGTGGGTTATTGTTTGAGGGAAATTAGTTATGTGTTCCAAGAGGGTCAATGAGGGAAAATCTGATTCAGGAAAAACATAATGGTAGTCTTAGTGGACATTTTGGCATCAACAAGACTTTAGAACTAGTGCAAAGATTCTATTATTGGCCTAAGTTGGCAAGAGATTTAAAAAGTATGTGGAAAAATGTGTTGTGTGTATGAAAGCTAAGGGAGGAGCTAGTAATGCTGGTCTATATCAACCCCTACCCATTCCTAACAGACAATGGGAGTGTGTAAGCATGAATTTTGTCGTAGGCCTTCCTAAAACCAAGACTGGTTTTGATAGTGTCTATGTAGTAGTGGACAAATTTAGCAAAATGAGTCATTTTATTCCCTACAAAACTACTCATGATGCTAGCTACATAGCTCATATTTTCTTCAAGTAAGTGGTAAGGATCCATGGACTACCTTTAAGTATTATTTCTAACAGAGATGTGAAGTTCATGAGTCACTTTTGGAAGACTCTATGGAGTAGATTGGGAACCAACCTGTCATTTGGATCAGCTTACCATCCTCAGATCGATGGTCAAATAGAGGTGGTTAATAGGGTGCTAGGTAACCTTCTAAGGTGCCTAACTAAGGAGTGTGGATAGACATGGGATATGGTTATTTCACAAGCTGAGTATGCTTACAATGATAGTGTGAACTGGACCACAGGGAGGAGTCTTTTCAAGATTGTGTATGGGATGCACCCAAGAGGCATATGTGAACTTAGAGATCTTGGAGCTATGGAACAAAGAAGTGGACATGCAGAAGACTTCAGTCAGACCATGAAGGAGATTCAGGAGTAGGTAAATAGGACAATCACTGAGGCTACACAAAAGTTGAAGGAGAAGGCAGATATATCAAGGAAGGATGTGCAATTTGCGGTAGGAGACTATGTCATGGTCCACCTTAACAAGTCCAGGTTGCAAAAGGGAATGTCCACCAAGTTGCAGATGAAGAGAGTGGGTCCATGCAAGGTATTGGCCAAATATGGCAAGAATGCATACAAGGTGGAGTTACCTATCGATCTAGGAATCTCACCAGTTTTCAACATAGCTGACTTGATCAAGTATAAGGGGATAGTCAATGATGTGGATTAGAACAGTAAGGAGATCTTTAAGAACATCAGCAATATACCCTTACCTAATCAAGACAAGCCTCAGGCAGAGAAGATCTTGGAGTCAAGAGTGAAGAAGGCTACAAGACATAAGGTGTACAAGGAGCACCCTATCAAGTGGAAGAACAAGCATGAATCAGAAGCCACGTGGGTACAAGAAGATCAGTTCAATAAGTTTTGTTTTGACCTATCATTTATCTCTCCTTCCATTCCTTAGTGTTTGGGCTGAGAGGGGGAGAATGGTGCAGGAGCACCTAAGGAACAATAGGTAGTTTCATTAGGTAAATAAGAAATCTAGAAAGGGTAATTTTTTTTGTTTTCATAAGGTCACGTTGACCATTGTGTATTTAGCTTAGAGGTATTCTTGATCTTTAGGAAAGAATTTGTCAAGAGATAAATAAGTTTAGAAGCTCATCTTACTGAGCTTTCAAAAGTTGCCAAAGGTTGGAAAACACAGTGGATTTTATAATTTATACCATTAGGTCATCAATAGGTTCGACAAAAATAGTTTAACTATTTTTGGATCCTATTTAAGATGTGATTCGACCGTGGAATAGGGTTGGAAAAACATTGGAGTTGTAACTGGTTTGAAAATTGAGGAAACAATGATATCTTGTTGTGTGTTTCCCTATTTTGTTCTTGTTTCTGATTTAGTAGATTAATGGATTGATCAAGGTGTTTTCTATGATTTAGAATGTAGTGAATTTTGAAGAATTGTTTGGAACAGTAGATAACAGGTTACTCACTTCCAAGTTTTCTTGTAAATACTGTGTTCTTTCTTCAATTGCAATTTTGAATGGTAAACTGTAGAAAAAAATGGGGTTTTAGTTTAAATTTCCATCGTATTTAGAGTATGGGTTTGTGGGAAATGTGGCCAAGCCCCATGTATGTATATAGATTAGAGGTAGAAGTCTGCAGGATTCCAAGAAGCATGGTGAAAGTCTTTTCCTAGGTGAGTTTGACTGTGCCCGGTTAGGAAAGACAGTGAAAATCAAGCACTAACATTGCAGAGGTGTCAATTCCCTAGCAACCCAAGGTGTGTGGTAGATGTAGGAGTCCTTACAAAGGTTTGGCAAAAAAGAAGAGACTCCACCAGTCCATTTGGTGGTTGAAAGAAGCAGACAGATCACTGTGTGGCCAGGAGATGGCCTAAAAAGCCCTAATTTCTACAAAAAAGAGGGTTACGCTTGTGTAAGGCCAGTGAAGGCCTAAAACCTCAAAAATATTGGAGAGTTAGGAAAATTAACTAGGGTCTCCAAAGGAAGTTTGTGACGTTCTTTAGAAAGATTGGGGTTTAAGCCTACTTTCTCGGGTTAGGAGGCCTAATTGGGGCTCAAGGGCTAGTAGCCCTTTTTAAACCCTAGAGTAGGGTTTGGAGGAAGTGATGGAGAATTGGTTGTTGGTGGATGTTCAAGAACCCTAGAGGGATGGTTTTGAGGCCATGGAAGACATCATACACCCTTGAATTAAGTTAGTGAAGGTTGGAGTTTTAGTTAGCCTTTAGGAAGATTAAGGGCTAAGGAGGGAATGGCAGAGAGAGCACCAAGATTGGATGGGTTAGGAAAATGGAGATGATAGTAGGGTTGGAAAAGATAACCAGGGGTGCCTAACAAGCATTAGGGCTTATAGGTTAAGAAGGTGGAGAGTGACACCAAAGGGTTTGCCAAGGTGAGACCCAGAGCATGGGACATTGAGTGTTCCATCCAACCTTGCCCCATCAATCATCAAGGCACATCCTAATCTTAATAAATTTTTCTTTATCATCTATGTCCATTGGTATATCAATTGTATCTCCTAAGGGTAGTGCATTATACTTAGGAATTTTAGGATCATATGATTCTTCATTAATATCACTATCTTTTTGCTTGGTACTTATCATGGAACAAGTAACATTTTTCTTGGAAGAAGATGGTCTATCAGAAGCTCCTAATAGTTGTTTCAAGGCTTTATCACATTCAAAATACTCCCAAGATGGTGGTGAATCCATATCAAGAAATTCAAGATGCTTTAATGTAAGATTAATTCTTGGTTTACATGTGATGGTGTTGATGTTGAGTGATGGGTGTTGAGTTGCTTTTGTTATATTAGAAAAGGAATACCCCAAACTAGTGTTTGTATCTTGTGTATTAGGTTCAATAGGGAGACAAATTCCTTGTTCATTCTTTCCACATCCTTTACCATTATATCCCAATTGTTTCACAAGCTTATAGCCCTGACCATAAAGTCTTTCCATTTTCGTTGGATTGGATAGGCGTTGATAAACTATCTCGTCAAAATTCGTTGTGTAAGTTGTATTGTCTACCAAAGTAGATGAGGTAGATGTTGGGGAGGATTTTTCCAAATTTAGAGTTGTTATAACCATTGATTGTCCTTGTTGTTCATCCTCTTTGCATGGGTATGTGTAGGATAATGATGCCCCAAACAATGGCGATATGATGTGTATGTGTAGGGTATGTGGTTGATGACTTTATTTTAACCCAAATTTGATGAAACGAAAAGGGTTTTTAAAGGAGATTCTAAGCTTTCCACCAATATAAATTATTCTTTACTTTGAACTTAATAAATAATTATTATTCATTTTCTATTTGAATTACAACTAAAGTCTTGATTGATAGGCTGATTGAAAAACATCTATATTTTTCAAACAATATCACATTTTTTGAATCCAAAACATGTGTCACATTCTATGATTTGCATACTATAGGATTAAAAAAATAAAAATTGATTCTCATGAATTTTTGACCAAGTTAAGGTGGTCAGACATATGGGTTTTTATATTTTTTAAAAGTTGTAATAAAAAACTCATAATTAATTATTTACTTGGAAAAAAATTACAAAAAAAAATGCATCACATCCGGACATGATTCCTCTACTTATATCTAAAATATTATAAAATAATATTATCATTTTATTGTGGTTAGGGTGGTTAGACAGACACCCGCTTCTTATTTTTTCCTTGAAATTTATGTACTACTACATTGAAATTTCAAATTTTCACCAAATAGAATTTCTTTTTTTTTTTAAATAAACCTAGTAGTTTAGAAACTACATTCACTTTCCTATAGATTCTATTCGTACATATTTTTGAAATAATATAGATGAATTATTCAAATTTTTATTTCAAGCTTCCTAACTCTAATTTTTTTGAATTTTATCGACACTTAAAGGCCTATTTTTTCCATGATGATCCTGCACATACCCGCATGTAATTATGTATTCATCCATAAATGAAGGTGTGAATTATAATGTATGCCAATCGTTACCTAATAATTTAGAAACTAAGTCTTCATCTTGTTTATTGGTCTCAAGAGGTTCTATGTGAGATGTTGGAATTAAAGTGTTCAGAGGAGTCATTTTTTTTTCAAGTTGTAAGCAACTTTTAGGCCCGGGGTCTATTACAACTTGATAAATTTTGTTGTTATAGACATATTTCATTACTCGATGAAGGGTTGAAGGTACCGCATGCATCTCATGAATCCATGGCCTTCCCAAAAGAAGATTGTATGCAAGATCATAGGGCATGACAAGAATAGGAGTTTTTATGGTAACTACTTTGACTATGATAGGTAAAGTGATTACACCAAGTGATTACTTTGTAGTATTGTCAAATCCCCTAATTGATAAAGAATCAAGTTGGATTTGTGACATATCCACATGTAACCTATCTAGGAGTTTTACACTACACACATTAAAGGAAGATCCATTATCAATAAGGGATCTTTTGATGCCTCTTGTATTATATTGAGAAATTATCATAAAGGATTCATTTTGCTTCCTTAATTCTAACGTAGGTAGCTCATCTTGATAAAATGTAATTTCTACATTCATAAGAGTTTCCACATCAATTGCATTTGTACTAGGAGGAACCACTATTTGTTGTAATGTTGTTTAGAGCATAGAATGATAGCTTAATGAATTTTGAAGAATATCCCAAAGGGATATTTTGGCAGGAGTGCTCTTAAGTTGCTCAATAAGATCATACTCTCATAATCAGGGAGCATTAGGTAGTGTTGTATTGGGAAAAGGTAAGGAGGTAGGAGTTGGTTGTGGTGGTTGTGGATTATTTCAAGTGTAATGTGTATGGGTAACAACATTGTGCGTAGGTGGATAAAGGGTAAACTCATATTTAGGTGGGGGTTGAGGTTGATATGAAGATGGATAAAGGACAAGTTGGGGTTGAATTACATTGAAATATTATGTTTTATGTTTCTCATAACAAACCTTAGTGGATGGATTTTGTGATATGAAGTCCTTAAGGGCTTCGTCTAACATATGAATGTCATCACTACTAAAAGGTTTGGGAGGTGACTTGTTGGTAATTGGTTTAGGTTTATCATCACAAGCCTTAATGGATGAACTTAGTGAGAGGAAACCTTGTAAGGATTCATTTAACCTATCCAAGTAATCACTATTAAGAGGCATGGATGATATAGTTTTCCTAAATTGAATCATTGTTTCAATTGGTTCATTGGATTTTTTAATGTTTTTGTTTGTGTTTTTTGACGAATTGAATCTAAATGAACTAGGAACTAATGCTAAAAATGAAAATTGTAAAAATATAATGCTATCCATAAGTGCCATTAATGTAAATAATGTGAATGAAAATGATTTGAATATAACAAAAAATAACCATACTTAAACAAAAAAGTAACTGTGGCAAACAAAAAGTGGAAAAAAGGAAACTAAATTCTGAAAACAATGATGTAGAAAGTGTACTGGGACTGATTCGCCCAAGATGGCGAACAAGTCCCAAGAGAGGTATTTTGAAGATTTTTCTGATTTTTTTTATTTTGTTTTATGTTTGTAGGTATGTACAATGCTAATCTAAAGTGAAAATAAAAAATTTCAACAGTTTAAATGATTTTAAATGCAATAATGAAATCTATATGATCTTGTCAATAATGCAATTGTTTGAAAACCCTAGGATGCAAAACAATGCAAAACCTAATGCAATGTTGATGTAATCTAACCCTAGGATACAAATGCAATTGAAATCAGAAGTAAAAATGTTCTAAATTTTGGTTCACCAAAATATAAACAAATATTTTGGCAACCGAATGCTTAGGCTCCTTCTAGCGTTTTTCACCTAAAAGGAGAAAGATTGGGGCCAAAATGCAATGTTTAACATTCAAGGATTGATGTGATGTGGGTGAAATATGCCTAAATGAGGAAAAATAAATGCAAATAACTAAAAAAACCTATTGATTATGTATGCAAAATTAAGAAATATGAAGTGTTTGAAAACATAGTGTTGTTTGCAAAAACACCTAAAAGGATGAATAAAAATGCAAATAGAACAAAACAAAAAGCTACAAGATTCAATGCGTGCACTTGTAAACCTGATAATGACTAGAAAATACTTTGAAAAATTGGAAATGTTGACTTTTTTAATAACTATGACTCATTCATCACCCTGGGAAAATTAGTCCCAGATCAGGGTTTCTACCCAGAATCATGTTTCTGCCAAAAGGGTACTGGAATCTACACTCTGCTCTGATAGACACTTCTAGTGGGAGTCATTTTCCATCCATGGTGAATCAATCCTTTTACTATTTTCTGAAAGTTCAAGTTTTAGTTCTACACTTTGTCACCTACACAACATTTCTTGATGGAAACGTGGATCTGAATCTCTAAAAATACCTAAAAAACAACTTAAAATTTGATTTCTAATGGGGGATTTTACTTGGTCAAACCCCTAATTTGGTAGTTAAACCTTGAATGGATAAAATCTGCATAAAACCATAGCACTAAGTGTGTCTCTGACTAGGAAAATCTTAGGTAAGACAAAAATCCTATTCTAATGTGCTAGAATAAGATGAGTAAATTGAACTTGAATGATTCAAGACTTCAATACAAGAAACCATACAACATTTCCATTGAATATAAATGACATGAAAACTTTAAATTTGTAGATAGAGAGAAAATGGAAGATGGAATCACTTTGAAAACAACTCATAAGGTGTGATTTGATGGCTAGTTGCATATCCTCAACCTAGATTTCTCCATGATTCTCCATAGGCATCCATGATCAACTCTTTGCAATGTTGGATCTTGAATGATAAGTGAGCTTAAAGACTTGAAAAAACCCTATCCTATTCTCCAAAAGCTTCAACTTTGCTATAAAAATGCTAATGAAACTTCTTGTGGAAGATTCTCAACACTTAACTTTTAAATTTGCTTTGTAAAAATGACTAGGAGATGTGAAAAATGAGGTCTAAAAACACATATTTATAGGAAACAATACATAATTGCTCATTATTAAGACCTAAGAGGCTGACATCCACTAAAAAATTGAATTAAGTTGGTGAGTTTCCCGCTTAAACATGAAAATTTCCCCAAAAGGGACTCATTCTCCTCCCTTGGAAAATGGGTCCCACCAGAGGGGACTCATTCACCCAAGGTAGTGAATGGGTCCCACGTGAATTTTTTAGAGGTTTTTTTTTAGATATGACTATTTTAAGCATTATTTGTTAGGATTTGAATGATTTTTGAGTAAAATGGGCCTCTAGATCAAAAATAATGAACATTAGGGGCCTATAAATGCATTTTTTAAGAGGTAATTGTGCAAGGGTGTATAAAATAGGACTAAATTCAGCCAACAATTATACTTTTTGCAATGGAGTTCAATTTTCATGTCCAAAATTGGGGTCTTTGAGAGCCTATACATTAAAGTCCACTGGTAATTTAGCACTACTTTGTGCTAATTTTAAAACATGTGAGTTTGGGCCATTTCTCAACAACTTGTCTATTATTTTGAGCACTTTTGGGTTATTATAATGTTGAAATAGCTCATCATTTATTTCCTTCTCAGTATCTACTTCCTCTATAACCACTTTGTTTGGGTCTTCGTTGTTTTTTTCTATCACTTCCTTTTGTTTGTGGTTTAGCTCTTCCTTACTGAAGGTGTCTTTGTACATAGTGATGAGCCTAGTTTTTGGTCCAATTTTGGGTAGAATCTATAGTTTATTTGTTGGCAGTTGTCATCAAATTTGATGTTAAATGTTGATATTTTCATAATGTTTCCCTTAAACCATAGACATTGGGCTTAATCCTATCTCTACAAAGTTTTAATGACATTGGCATATTATGTGGATTATCTATATTGATTTTGCATGTGGTTAATGAATGTTCCTTAAAGTGGTTATAGATGTTCATTTATTGTGTGTACTGACATTGCCATGCAAATTTAATTTAAAGATGCTAAGTTGAGGAAGGTGCCACCAGCTAGGAATGCATTGTAATGTCCAACAAAAGAATCACTCAAGGTCAAAGGAGGTTGATGGCAGAATATTCCTCATGCAACCAAATGTAACCGCCTTGTAGTGTACTTTAATGATTGAGCAGACACATGCATTACTGTTGTGCTAAATCTATGGTTTGGACCTAAATGTCTGACTAGATTCCATGCATGCGTAACCATCGCCACTCCACTTTCTCTGCTTTCCCTAATTGGTGTCCTCCCAGTTGTGGAGTTGACTGCTTTGTTTAGTTGATAGTATAAATAAAGATCGGATTCTCCTTCCTCAGGAGGTTGCACGATTTGATATTGTACTTTCACTCTAAATTTTTTAGTAATACAGATACATCACTCTTTTGTACTCATGATTTACAGTAAATAAATTAAAGTTTTGAGTTCGAGCATCTGAGTTCTCATTAGTTTTAGAGGATACTTATCCAAGGGGGCCCACTTGGTGAGTAATCTTTCTTCTTAGTTTAGTCTTAGTTTAGTATTACTTGATGTTTAGTAACTAGTTAGAAATTTGGCACCGATTGTTCCTACAACCACTAGAATTTCATTTTGTGACTGTTCTTGCAGCCAAAGTAGATAGAGTAGTACCCTATTTGTTGCTCAAGTTTTCATTACTATTCTTCATTTTAGTTTGATGTAGTTGTTGATTGACAATTGAAATTTATGGTATTCCCTTCTAAGCAATTTACATTGAACATTGTGTATTCCTTAGTTGTAGAATGAAATGGCTACTTTGAGTTCCTAGTGGACATATTGTGTTGACCCATTTCAAGTTCACGTCCCTAGGTTGACAAGTTAAATGCACCTTCATGATGATTAAAATATCTATTTAGGTTAGATGTCCAATCTTTGAATCATGGCTATAAGGGCTGAGTTATTAAAAATTATTGTAGGAGGCCAAGAATTTTGGCACCATTGCCAGGGATGGTGTCAAACTAGGGAGTCATTTGTAGTCATTGGTAGTTTTTCTTGTTGTAATATTTCTAAAAGTTGTCCTTAGTATACCCTAATTTAGGAAATGATGACCCACCTTATTATTTACCAATTCTTTGTGTGAGCTGACTGATAGTGAGTGATAATGCATGCATAGAGGAAGGAGAAGAGATTCTTATGGGAGACTCTTTCCTAACAATTCTAATCCATTCTAGCTAGTTGAATATCAGAACCTACCATGAGAAGAAGAAGAAGAAGATCCACACACCTTTGCTGATGCATTCCTTGATCTAACTCGCTCTGAAGTCTCCTTTGAAGATGAAAATTAGCTTGAGAACCCATTTTCTTTGGAACTACATCAAGCAGGCATGGGTGATGCAAATAGGAACATACCTAACCAACCAACTTTTAATTTCCCCATTGCCCATTAGAATGAGGTTGACAACATCAAGAACATCATTGGCTCAACACTCCCCAAGTTTTATGGACTTGTCATAGAAGATCATGATACTGTTTTATTTAATTTTGACATAGAAGATCATGATACCGTTTTATTTAATTTTGACATACTCTGCAGGAGTTATGATTATACTACTAATGCCCATAGGCTTAAGTTATTTCCTACCACTCTAAAAGAGGTTGCATTAAGATGGTTCATGAGCCTAGGAAGAGATACTATGGAAACTTGGGAAGACGTGAAGACAAAATTCCTTGAGAAATACAAGGAATATTGCAGGGACAACGACATGAGAGGAGGTAACATTTTCAGGATGTAGCAAAAGGAAGATGAGAGCCTCAAAGATTACATTGCAAGGTTTTTGTCTTTCCTACAAAAATCTCCACACCATACACTTAATGAAGACTCACAAAAGTTGTTTTTCCTAAGAGGAATCAATGATAGCTACACTGATGCCTTGGACCTCATGAGAGGAGGAGATATCTCCCAAATTCCTTGGGAAGATATCAAGAAAATATGCCAGAACTACTCTAGGGCAGCTTCAAAGAAGGGGAGAGCTTACCAATCTTCTATGGGTAAGTCAACTATCGATGGAGTTTCAAGAATGGAGATTACTCATTTGCTGGAAGACTTTAAGCAAGACATTATATATAATCTAGCTACTCAGCTAGATACACTTCAGACCAAGAAGAAGCAAGAGGAGGCATAGGAAATGTTGACAAAGTATTGCCTCCACTGCAGAGAAAAGAAGAGGGATTGTAGATACAAGATGGTAGCTAGCCTTGAAAGCAATAGATTCCACCTGAGTTCAAGCTAATCTAGATTGAAGAATACCAAGTCTACTATGTTGCACAAAGGAAGCCTTGGGCTCCAAGACAAGGTATGCCACTGGATCCACTATCTTATGTTGGGTCATATTTTAATTCCTATTCATCCGGTAACCAATGGAAGCCCCCATATCCATCTATTTATGGAGGACATCCACCATAGCCTTGGATCAACCCTCCAAATGCTTGGACCAATGATAAAATTTCTCCACCCTAGTGGTAGCCACCTCTAGGAAATTGTTAGAAAACAAATCAATGGAGAGGACAACAATAGCCTGCCTAGATAACTAGTTACATGCAGCCTGCTATAATGCCTCCACCTACTAATCCAAGATCAAATGCACCTAAAACTAATGAGCTACTTTCTCATCCCACACCCAATCCAAATAACAAACCACAACAACAACTTGCATAATATGCTAATTCAAATCAATTCCCTACATATGTTGTGAGTGTAAGTGACATCCACTTGCATTCAGGAACTATACCAGCCCCTTCCAAGACCATTATCACTGAGCTTCTCATGGAAGAGTAAGAGGAACCTCTGAATGGTCTCATTCAACCAAGTTCACCTAAAAATCATGAACCAGACCAAGCCAAGTAGACTAAACAAGAACCACCATTTCCTCAGAGATTGGAAGTTACCAAGAAGGAAGAAAAGGAGGATACAACTTTTGATATCTTGGATCAGTTGAAGCATATATGTGTCTACATACCTCTATTTTAGGCCATCAAGGATGTTCCAATCTATGACAAGGAAATCAAGGAAGCATGCCTCAAGAAGCCAGGTAGGAAAAAGAAGGACCCAACTATAGTTCATGTGGTGGGATAGCTAGTTGACATCATGCTGGGAAAAGTGACTCTCCCAAGTATAATGACCGAGGTAGTCATGTGGTAGTAGTTGTTATTGTAGATGTCTAATTTGATCACTTCCATATGATCAAATGTGTCTCCTTATTTATCTAATTGATCATTCCCTCTGTTAATATTAATTAAACCAGTTGTTTAATTAATACCCTGCACCTTGCACAAGGGTCCTAAAGTATTTAATTTAATACTTTACCCCTCTTCCTCCTCTAAATTAAATAAATATACCCTTTTATTTAATTTAGTCATATTCCCCTTTTTAATTAAAATTTATTTTTAATTCCCCTTTTCTCTCTCATAGTCACATCCTCCAACTTTTGCAAGTTGGTCCTTAATCCATCTTAATTACTTCATCTTCTTGTAATTAACTAGGGTGAGCATGTGCACACCCTTAACCATCATTAAGGTCACATCCTCCATAATCTCCCACTTGCCTCTAAAAAGTCATTAGTCCACCTAACTAAGTACTTGCACAACCTTAATTAGTTGATTAGCCTAACCTAATCCTCCCCCCACTTATGGCATGTGTACTTAAGTCAACCTTATTAAAGGCTTTCTCCTTTTGGACAAGGCACTCCACTTCCCCATGTGAATTTTTAATTCACCTTTTAGTCCCCCAAGGCACCCAAAAGGAATTTTTAATTCCTTCACTTCTCCCATGTCCTTCACTTATTTTTTATTCTTTTCCATCTCCCCATGAGAATATTTGAGGAATTTTTAATTCCTCGCATGTCCTCTCACCCACATGGGGACAAGGACCTCCTTTATGAGGAGATCTTGTCCAATCCCATGGTACTTTGTACCCCCTCCATGTCATGTCCTTCTCCTTCCACCTCATGTCCACTTCACCTTTTAGGGGCTTCATCACATCACGACATGTCAAGATGTGAGGGCTTGTGGGTTCTCAACTCACCTTAGCCCTACATCTTGATCATTTGTGGCTCAATCTTGACCATCCATTTCCCCTAGGATTCTCAAAAATCCTATAAATACCCCCTCTTTTCTCTCATTTTGGGGAGATCATTTGTGCTAGCCAAACTCTTGCAGTTTTGTTTCTCAACCAACACTTAGCTATTTTCATGTTTCCAAGCATCATTTGCATCTCACATCTCACATCTTGTGCCATCCAAAGAGCATACACATCAAAGATCGAAGGGCCAACCAAAGGATCGACTCAACGTGAGGTATAAAGTTCCATTTTGTTGCTTTTACTTTGCATTGTTTCCAACTTAGGCTAATCTTGAGGTGTGGGTTGTTTTAGTTGTTTATTTGCACTCCTTCGCTTGTTTCTTGATTTATAACACTCACATTTGACCTATCACATTTTTGACATGCCCGATGAGACCCACAAACGGGTCTATTTCCTTCACGTTTGCTATTTTTTGCATTTTTCAAGGTCCAGGTTGCAGGGTGGCAGACCTGTCCTACCAGAGTGGCAGATCTATGCAATGGTGGTAGACTGGTCCTGACAGAGTGGTGGACCTGTCCGGCAGTGGCGGACCTATCCTGCAGTGTCAGACCTGTCCTGACAGGGTGGTGAATTTGTCCTCCGGTGGCAGACCTATCCTACTATGGCGGATCTGTCCGGCAGTGGCGGACCTATCCTAATAGAGTGGCGAATCCGTCCCTACAGAGTGGTAGACCTGTCCTCCAGAAGGTAAAATTTTCAAGTTTTTTCCGATTGTCTTTTGGTAAAATAGGAACATAGTTTAATTAAAGGGGTGTCAATAAACCTTGTTTGGCATGTTTGGGAAGGCTATTTGACATATCCAATCCCCTTGCGCCATTTGGCGATCTTGGGTGAAGAGAAATCGTAGCTTTCCAGGTCCTTTTGAGTCACCCATTTTCACTTTATTAGTGGGACCTGCTTGGGGATTTCATCACCCCAAGGGACTATTCCAACCACGCGTACTGGCAGGGTATATAAAGGGGGGAGAGCGAAAGTTGTACCTCAATCCAACCATGTTGTAATTGGCGAAGCGTCGGGATGATGTGAAGAGTTGGTCCGAGCCTTTAGTATCTCACTAAGGTTCCCGACTCATGCTTGTAATGGGTTGGTGTTCACGGTTTGGGCCTCATGTACCGGGTGTATATCGAGGACTCCTTAGAAATCATGTGTATCCTAGAGTAGAAGACTTTGTTGACCATAACCCTTTTTTACTAATCTTAGGGTTGTGTTATTTGCATTGTCTTTCTCGTGCATAAACTAGTGATTTTCAGTTTGGCCAAGTCTTTTATGAATGCTATATTTTGGGTCCTTTGCCTTACCCATCAATCCAATCATCCAACTTAAACTTCCCCTTTGGCAAACCTGTCCAAGTGCAGTGGCGGACCTATCCTGCTATGGCGGACCTGTCCAAGTGCAGTGGCAGACTTGTCCTAACCCTGTGGCAGACCTGTCCAAGTGCAATGGTGGACCTATCCAAATCCTGTGGCAGACCTATCCCTGTGTTGTGGCGGACCTATCCAAGTTCAGTGGCGGACCTGTCCCTGTTAAGTGGCGAACCTATCCAAATGCAGTGGCAGACCTATCCAAGTGCAGTGGTAGACCTGTCCTTTTGCAGTGGCGGACTTGTCCCTTTGACCACCCTATACCATCTTTTAGCATTCATTTTCCCTCTGTTTTGAACACCGAAACAATCATTTAGCATCCAAAACAAACATCTGAATGTCCGTTCTGAGCCCCCATCCCTTCGTTCTAAGGGTCATTTGTCTTGCACAGTCTTTTTCTTGTTTCGAGAGCCATTCATCTATCTTGAGACACTCCCCATCTGTCCTAAACACCTTTCATCTCCAATCTCCAATCTCCATTATTCCATATAAACCCCGTTGGAGTTGTCATCCAAGTTGACCTAGGTATTTACCCCTGATCACAATCATCATAGCTGGCTTAGGATCGCTATCCATCTTAGGTCAGTTATCCTTTTCGACCCAATCAATCCGCTTCTATCTCAAGTTGGATTCAGTGTCGTTATCATACATCCACCTTTCAATCAATACCTAGTGTTACCAAGGATCCTTCTTAAACTCGGTTGTGGATCTCAGTCTTCA